>LUGF01029000.1:104953-136094 GCA_001625245.1 Calycopis cecrops | reverse complement strand
TTTAGAGTTCTCGTTACATGCGCCTACTTTTAAAGTTACTTGCCCAACCAGTGTAGTACATTTTTTTTTCTGTGGGATCTGTTGAAGTTGAACAAAAAATTCAATTTCACTTTGAAATGGGAATAATGTGTCATTTTTTTCAAATTTAGAGAAGTTGAGTTAATATTTTAGACTACTAGCTAGAGGAGCATTACCCTGGGTTACAAATCAGAAAAAAAAATAAATAAAAGTGGAAATTTGTAGAAACGAGAAGTAAAAAAGAATCACAGGATGTACATTTTTCGTTTTTTTTTTCAAAAGGCTATATTTTTTAAAATACATGACATAGATTTTTTTTTGTATTTTTCTAATAACTCTTATGACCTGGCCTATCATCCGGTATCGGCTTGGCGTCGCGTCTCGGGATACCCTGTATATAAAAAAAAAATGTGTTGTTAAGTCCTGTGATCGCCGGATGCCGAGTAATCTGTGGCCAGGGTTTCAGTATTATAAACACCATGCAGGTTTGTAATTATTTATTAACTAACCGGTGACCTAAGCTAAGCAAGAACTAGTAAGAAAATATTTTTTGATACTTTGGTATAGAACGTTTTAAAACCTTGTTTTAATTGTATTTACAGAAGAGCAATACATGCGTAACATAAGCGCCGCTTTTATAATAAGGAACTTCGCTCCAAAATATATATTATGTCTGGGTACATTGTAATATGTCCAGTTGGCACACTACACGTAACACTAAATTAGCACTATATCTGTTACGGTGGACGCACGTGACGCCCAACAGTTACTCATGTTAACGATAATATGTGAACTAGTTTATCGTACAGGGTCCATCTCTGTAACTAATTGTTTAGTATGGGCCATTGTTTTGTTCTAGTAATGTGGGTAAAACGCGTCGACAATTCCCTGGGTGTTCGCCGTATGGGCCACCCGGTACACGACAGTTCCAAACAATGTTAGACTTATTATTATACTTACTATAGACATAAACGAACGTATTTCTTAGCGGCATGATTCTGACAAGAGAGACGGACAGACGAACCAAATAGTGATTCTATAAGGATTTTATATTGCCTTGAGATTGAAATCCTAAATTTTCCAATTTATTAAACAGAAAATTTGTATTCAATGTAAGCTACAACGCTTTGAAATCGAGCGAGAGACGCCTTGTCCTTTGAAGCCGCCATAGTAACTCGTCAGATTATATTATGTAAATTAACTTACAATTTAATTAATCGTAAACTCTCAAGCCTACCGACTAGACCCCTGCGGGTGCCTACATCCGCTATAATTGGAGGGCCCCGGATCTATAAGCAACAGGGTCTCGTCAGCGACAGGCTGGCCTCGGTGAACAGGCCAGACTTCTGTCCTGTTCGGCTGCCTTTCTACAATCTCTACTCCAACGTTGGAACCGTGTCATGGGGTCCGGTTCCTATTCTGGTCCCAATGCTTCAACGGAGCACGCCACGCCGGCCGTCCTAATCCACGTCGCCATCTTCTGATTCAGAGGGACGGGTGAAGGACATCCCAGCTGAGCTGCCTTTAGTGTGGCTTCTCCCCTCAAGCCTATCTGGTATGAGTAGTCCTATCCGGTATAGCCTTAAGGATCATAGAGACACGCAAGCCCCTCACCACGACAAGGTGTAAGAGGTAGTGCCACACTGCATGCTTGCATGCAGTCGAATTGGGCCGGCACGACCGCGGAGGTACCTCTCGCTTACACGAGACCGGCGTAAAGTGACAGCTGTGCTGTCGCGTTTCGTGCGGTGTGTAAGTAGCCGGTGGCCCATGAAGGTGGGAGGAGAAAGGAGGGCAGCGCATCTGTATAGCCTCTATGCGGATGTTTGTGGGCGTCGGTAGTAATGAAAATGGCTCCGACTGCTCGTTTGCCCTCCTATACCATAAAAAAAAAAGGTGGTATAACCATGTATAATGCACCAGAACTATGTATTTTATGTCAATGGATAGGTATCACAAATATGTTTTACTTCGTTCTAAAAATAAAATAACATGTTGAAGTACAATATTTAGTAGATAATAAGAAAAAACATCATACTTTCAAATATAAAAGGTAAAATATTATTTTTTCTTTCTCATCTGTTACTGCTCGAAATTCCAATCATGTTAAGATAATAATGTCCCATGTCACAAAGACATCGGCACATCACTTCAGGTTAAGACGGCGTGAGGTATTCCGAAAATATATCCTTTTTACTATCCTGACGTCTGACAGTTCGCTGACAACGGCTAGTAGTTATTTCGCACACACGCATGAGACATAATGATTGTGACACACTAAGCAGCTACGATAAGATTTTAGGGCGACAACACACGAGACTATTGGACGCGGCGACCGGCGACTCAGCCGCTTTTTAAACGCTGGATGCAGCGACTAGACGCGGGAAGCGCACACATCGTGGTTGTCCATGCTGATGCGCGGCGGCGAGCTCGGCGGCGGGCGTGCAAGGTGACCACAGTGAGGCGCGAGCTAACTATCGTGTAGACATTTATCTATCTACAGAATAATGATCTGTACATCATTTGGGTTAAGGTTCTTTTTTTAAGTGAGTCGCTTAGTGCAGTCGCGCGGTGCTCCCGTCTCCGCCACTGCACGTGTGGACGCAAGGCGCGATTTCATATGTACGATATTTCCGCGCCCGCGCCCCACGCCCGCGCTAGGCTCGTAGCATAGAGTAAAGAGACGTATCGTAGTGTGGATAACCACTTCAAGACGTCAGACGCGGCGACTTAGACGCTAATGTATGTCAATTAAAGTCAATTAACGTCTGAATGCAGTCGCGATACTGTCCTACGACTGTCGCACGATTCTACAGCGAAAAGTCGCGTGTCTGCTGTGGGTCTTATCTGCGTATAAAATATAAGTCATCTGCGTAGTGTGTGATGCTCCTTGAGTTTAGTATAGAAACCGATATTGAGAGATATGCGCCCCGCTAGAGATATCTTATCTGCGTAGTGTGTGACAACCTTAAGGCGCGTAACATGTCACAAATGTACATTTATTAAACTGAGAACACATTATAGTTTTGTTTGTTAGAAATTCTACTCGACGTCTGTTATTGCTGGGAAGTTTTTTATCTGAGTCATAGCAACAAGCGTGTTGTGGCGAGAGAATAAAGACGCATGTCTGGTTTTGTAGGTATGTGTATGTGAGCGTGTAAGGTGAAGCTCACATACATATGTAGTAACGGTGGTTGCAAAACAAAAAAGAAACAAAAGAAAATGATGAATTAATAAATACAAGGTTGATAAAAGCAAGAGGCTTTAAATGAAACCACATATTTAGTATGTAATTTCCAGGCTACACAACAAGAATCAGATCAATCGCAGCAATAGTTTAGCCACAGGAATTTTATTAAGTTTTTCCTCACTTTGTACACGCTGTATCATCAGCTGATAGGGAGTGTCCAGGACCGGCCAGGGTCATCACCCCGTACGGGGTTGCCGTTCGCTATTTAACTTGTTTGAAAAAAGTATTTTCATATACTTGTTTAACTTTTTTTTAATTGTTTACGAATGAACTGTAGGCACTTGTAGTATATAGTTTAATTTTAACACCTCTCGCTTTTATCAACCTTGTATAATATCTCACATAAAAATGGTCTGTATTAAAAAGAATAAAAATACAAATTACTTCTATGAATATGTGTTACTAAGATACATAAAGAAAAATCTTTTTATCTTTTTGTGTTGTAAATGTTTGGAGTTAAAGCTGAAAGGCCATGTTGTATAAATATAAAGTATAAAATGTGAGAACATTTACAAATATAAAATATTAACGTAATATTTTGGTTCTCCCTGCGGCCATTTTCCAGCCGCCTTTATGGCTAAGCACAATTCTGTTGGAGGACAATCGTTCGTTTCTTTGTTTGCTCCACTTGTTGTGTGCATTATATCTGCTGTGTAATGCACATAACAACAGATTTTGATTTTCGACGACGAAAGGGCGAAATAAACTAAAAATGGACCTACTAAACTACTAAACTAACTATGGATACTTGTGATATTCACCCTAGAAGCCCAATTTATCTTTTTTTTTAGTTTGGTCTCTCCTCCCCAAGAACAAGATACATACATACATACATTATATACAGGCTTAGTTTTTGGTCACCGGCCATATTTAACAATAAGGCAATAAATATCATTTCAAGGGTGCGTTTTAATTTTATCGTCTTAATTGTAATATTTTGTAACATAAACATCGATTTGAAACGGTCCGTAAATATACCTACGCGCATTAGCACCTCAAGAGTGTGTTGACCCTCAACAGCTGATTGTGTTTCGTATCCACTGCGTGCGGCCGCCGCCGCACCGCGGCGGCAATGATCGTCGCGGACAACAATATATTTTATATTACTTTTCTTATTTGTTTTATTTCATAAATCGAATGTATTATCGATTCTGAACCAAATCTGAAAATTTGGCCGGTGACCAAAAACTAACCCTGTACATATAAGACATTTGCGTGCCGCAAGTGGGACCGCTGCAATACGCAACCGGAAACTCACGCAAGTACGCACTGCAAGCAACAGACACATAGTCATCAATACGACAGCGCAGCGACAGCACAGACAGCGTATGCATTAACTAAAAAGAAGTTAAAAATTAAGTAAATAGCGCTTAACCTGTTCAGTTTAGCCGGTGATTCCAGCGCGTATTTAAAGTACAAATAAGGATCTAACGTCCCTGTTGGACCCCGGTCATGAATATTTTAACACTCGTGCCAAAATGTACAATGTATTTTTATACTTCATTTTACACTGAGATTTTTTGAAATTATACTTCTTTAGGCGCGTTATGAATAACTGATGAGTGAAATTTTAAGATTTGTGACAGAAAAAAATAACAGTATGAAGTTGCAGCGGTTGCAGTCTCGATACAAGAGCTACCAACAAAACGTTATTAGTTATTAATCGCGCATGTTGGCGCCACTGTCTACATTCACACACCTGTCACCCGTCAGCGGCCCGTGTTGGAAAAGTGAATCCCAGCGAGGGGTGGAAATCCACTGGACCAGCAAAGGAGTTTCTGTTATTGGTATAAAGACACTAAGATGTCTCAGCAAGCTTTCATCGACTAGGTGGAAAACAAGCAGCTGATCTAATGCGCAAAGAAATTCTTCTGAATTATGCATTGAGTTGTTACTACTACGTACTTAGTACATATAACTCAATGGAATTATGTTTAGAATTATGAAATGCCAAATATTCTCATTAGAGACTAAATAAATGTTAATATTAACTATTATGTGGACTATTTGTTTACTCACTTATCTTTATATATGTTATCGGAAATGTATGAAATCTAAGAATTGTATACATTTCCTAGGTAATGTATAAAATTCTGAAGCTATTTCGAACTACTTTCTTACTTTCTTCCTAAGCGCCTTGACCGATTTTGATGAAAATTTTTGTGTGTATTGAAGGTGATTTGAGAATGGTGTAAATTTACAAATCAGCCCGCCTCATTGTAGGGTTGACAATCCGACCACATTGTCACACGTTACCATGACAACATATTTTCCAATAACGGCAAGACAACGTCTGTTAGTAATATAAAACCTACACCGTAGAGTAGCCACTGGCTCGTTGCAGTGAAGAAGAAGAGCAACGTAACTGTGTAACAGTTATGCAGATGCCCACGGGCGTCGGCACACACACAACCACACACACACACACACACATTAAAAGGTCACTCGATTCCTCCTTCTACTAAAAGAAGAAAATCATAACTTTCTCACTTTGTCTGAATATGTCATCTAAAAACTGCGACCGGAAGAGCTCTTTTTTATACTTTAGGGGGCAAACGCGAAATTGGAGTCATTTACATGACTACCGGCGCCCATATACATCCGCATAGAGGTTATACAGATGCGTTGCCCTCCATCCTCTACATCCATGGGTCGTGTGGTACATACCACACGAAAGGCGACAGCTCACTTGTCACTTTAAGCCGGTTTCGTGTAAGCGTGTAACCGCGTCGATGAGACGTGAAATACGGCATTACGTCCTGTGAGCTGCGCGCCGCTGCACACGGGGTCCGGCGCCTGAGGGGTGTAACTCAAATATCAATATCGATTCTGTTTTATTTTAATATCGGGGCTATTTAGGAGCTCAATACAGAAATTATTCATATTATAATAATTTAATGTTAGAAATTGTGACTGTACATTAAAAAAAAAATCTAAACAAATTAGAGAATATGGAAGTTATGAAATATACGAACATACTGTCAGAAGTACAAACTAAAAACTATCAAATAAGTAAGCTGTTCGTAAAGCACTACACTCTCGTAGCATAGTGAAACTGTGTAATTGAAATTTTCTACAAAGAATTATTTCACACCGCTTGTGTGTAAAATTAACTACAGAATATAAATATTCCACAAAATATTTTCAGCTTAGTAAATTGTGAGGGAAAAACAATACAATATAACATAATCTTAACATCATAATCAAATATAACCTCTCATCAATCATAACCCTATCGCTGTGGTACGTTTAATCTATCAACAAACAATAACTGCGTTCTATCAATTCACCGTACTCTCAGGCAACACAGGGATTTATCCAACAGCTCATAAATCTCCACCAACGATAAATAAAAACAGTGAAATCGTTTATAATGGAATCGATATTCGTTTAATCATATTCTGGTACATTTTACTCTATATCTATCTCTACGGACGTCGGCAGTCATGTAGATGGCTCCGACTGCTCGGGTGCCCTTTTATATTATAACAAATTAATTAAAACTATTTTGTTTTTTTAGTTTAATACTTGTACAGCTGTCACGGCGTACAGGAAAAAATCGCTGAGACATACGGACGGACGGACAGAAAGATATGACGAATCAATAAGGGTTCCGTTTTTTGCTATTTGGCTACGGAACTTTAAAAAGGTTGTAAAAGGCTGTATTTAAGGAAAGCCTCACGATACATTCACCTAGAGTCCTAGAGTGACGTTTTTGATGTCGATTCCGAAATGCGACATTATTGCTCCAACTAGACGAGATTGTAGTAACAACGTACAATAGTCACAACGTTAACATTTTCAAACATTCAAACATTACACAAATAAATACGTATTTATTGGTATGTTGTTTAGATATGAATTATTTGTTTACATGTGATTGAAAGAAAATTAAGTCTTATAAATCGATAAATGCCGGTTGCACGAAAAAATGACACGTTCCAAGAAGAAGTGTCCATAAAAGCGGTGAAGAGACACAATCGGCCTAAGCCAGAGGTCGGCAACCTTTTAACAGTCAAGGGCCGCAAGGCGGCGAAATAAACTAAACGTAGACCACACTTGTGATATTCTCCCTAGAAGTTCGATTTTTTTTTTTTTTTTTGGCTTATACTCCTCAATAATTTCTTTATAAGACATTCGCGGGCCGCGGGTTGCCGAGCGCTGGCCTAAGCGTTTGGCTTGTGACAAATATACCTGTCTTTCTCCCTCTCTCTCTCTCTCTCTATCGTTAGATGCGTCTGATGAATACGTGAACTTTTCTTATGTCGTTATCACGCAAAATTATAGTCTGCTAACTGACTCTTTAAAATAATACCTTTTATATCAAGATCCTTTTTTCTAGATGTCTTTTTTGTATTTGAGTCGCTTTGATATATAGGTTCATTCAACCTCCTTTTTCCTCTAAGCTTGATCGACATGTTCACGTCTAAAGTTTCATGAAAATGAAATAATTTTATGAAGATATTAGGAAACTATTGCACATTATCGCAAAACATTTTTTTTTTATTCAATTTTTAATTAGGGACCTTTGTCACATAAGGTGATTACGACGGTCCCATCGTAACCTAAACTTAAAATTACCTACCACCATAACTTACATCTTATCTTAGCTTATAACTAATTATTATTCTGCCTGCCTCCGAGACTGGAGTACTCAATACACTTTGGAAACCACCCACATCGAAAGCTTTGAAATCACCTAGATTTAGTAATATTAGTCTTTTATCTTCGTTCCGGACACATTCCACCAAAAAATCGCAAAACATTTTATAACACAATATTTTTGAACTTGTTCCTATATCGCCTAACAAAAACGATATTGTTATTTTTGAAATGTTTGTATCACACAAACTGTTAAATAAAATTTGATACGGTTTTATTGTCGTGTTGGTGATCTAATTTAAACACTGATATGCTTCAAGTTTAGAAATGCCACGCGTACGACGTCGAATTATAAAGCTAGACTAGAGAAAGAAGAAAAGTATTTCGAATAGAGAGTGGCTTTTTTCGTGTTAGACAGAACTTGGCAGCATTTGAATTAAGGAAAATATAATACGAATATGACAAATTTTGCTTTGCCTGACGAATTAATTTATTCGCCAAATAGTGTATAAGTTTTTCACAGAAGTTATACAACTCTACAGTGATTTTTTTAAGTATAAAATTTTGTTACAGCGTCAACAAAAGAGATGATGTTCACGCTTCATAAAATACAGCTCGGTGACAGACAGACAGGCGGACTGACAGCAGAGTCTTAGCAATAGGCTCCCAATTTTATCCCTAAAACGGCTCCCTAAAAATCATACAGGTTTATATCTACCGGTTTTATACTCAGTGAAGCAATGTAACAGGCAATCTTAAACGCAAATCGACGCGCCTCGGAGAGAATATTTGTGAAGGTACGAGTAACTCCATAGAACATAATGTGATTATGTCACCCAGTGGCGTAGCGTGCTCCGGCGGGGCCCCGTATAAAAATTGGTTTGGGGGCCCTTATGAAGGGTAAGGATTTCTTACGAAAGAAAAATAAATGCTTACGCAAGTTGGGGGCCACCGTGGACTGGAGCCCCGTGTAATTGACACGGCAGATACGGCGGTAGCTACGCCCCTGATGTCACCCCAAAAGTGTTTATTATTTGTGGCACTTTCTAAACACCATTAAAGTCCCTCGCGCTTATATTTATGGGAAATATTTTGTCAGCGAATTTGTGCGCAACGAAATGTAATTTGACGTTGAAATGATTAGTATGTATCGTGTTTGTATGTGTAAACCTGATGGTGGCTTCGCATGCTCATAATTTAAAATACTCCTGTGCCCTCTTGTACTCCAGCATAAAATCTGTCCAGAGCAAGATACATATGGAGGGCTTCCTTGAAGTCATTCCTTTTCTGTTCAGGACGAAAAATTTTTTATTATTGTATATTGTTATTATATTATCTTACAGCTAGGAACTCCGTTTGTGCTGACATGGTATTCATTAATGCGTGTTCCCCCTGCATAATCTATATATGTACTTTATTATATCCAAGTCCGATTAGTAATTTTAACGTAACGTAAATGATAAACAAACATACGAATATTCGCTTTCATTATTTTTTTACATATAACATTTGAAATATTATCTCTTACGATATCTTTATTACCTACGACACTTCAATTTGGACGATTAATAAAACATCTTAAAACAATGTATTAATTATCTTTCTATATCCTAATGGATAGTGGGGCAAAATGAGGCATAAGTAATAAAACTTGACATAACAAGAGGTATGTTGGATCTATATACGTATAACAATGCAATAGTTAAAAATACCTCGTAAATAAAACAAATTTTACTTATTAAAGGACATCATTCAAGCTTCATACATTTTTGGGCCTTTTCCCAAAGTGCCGGCCAAAGAAATATTTGACTTTAAAATGTTAGAACTCGCCATTACTAGCAACTTTTATTATGGCATAAAAGCTGAAAATTCATTATCTGACTTGTTATGAGGATCCAAAAACTCGTGTTTTATATAGATATTACGGTAGGCACATCGTCGATAAGTAAAAATCAGTACAATGTCGATAGGTAAAAAATGATGCTACACATTATTCTAATACAGAATATTCTTATTGGAGTAATTACTGTTATCTTATTAGTTATTATTATTATAATACAGGGAGTATATTGTAAAAAATCACAGAATTAAGATTCAGTTCTTTTATTAAAACGACTTAACAAACAATTTTTAAACTTCTTCTATCCTAACAATAATGTCCTCTAAACCTTCTACCGGAGGTGTTATATACATCATCTTCATCTAAATCTTCTGATGTTTCTTCAACAAATTCCTCAGAACTGTAATCGAATAAAATATTTTCTTCATCACTATCACTACTGCTCATTTTCCTTTTCTTTGCTCTATTCGATGTTAGTTCTGATGGCAGTTTAGGAGTCTGTTTCTTCACTGCATTTTAAGAAGTTTTTTTTCCTGCCTCTCACTTTTAGCCTAGTTCTTGGTTTGTCTTTCTTGTTCTGCTAATTCTATCAGTCTCTTTTTTCTCAGGAGTGTCTGTTAATATTAACATCCTATCATTGTTTTCCCTTTCTTCCTTGATTATCATCAGTTTTCTTGGGCAAGCCTTTGGATATGGCCTCACTATTTCAGGGGCTACAACTTCAGCAACTTCATCCGTCATTTGATCTGTAGCAAACGACGAAGAAGAATCAGCGACAGGAATGTTATTTATATTAACAGGCTCTGCTATTTGATTTTCGTTAACCGTTTGAATTCAAAGACCATATCCCAGGTTTTGCAAATCCATTTTGTGTTTGTGGTTCATGTTTTGTGGTTTGAAAGCTTGAGGTATAGCAATAGCTGTTAGTTTGGGGATATCATAAGTCGTTACAGTTTTTCCAGTGTTTGCTTACCATCCAGTCTGTTAAAGCTTTATTGTAGTAATTTTTTAGTGGTCCATACACTGTTAAGTCAAGTGGCTGTAGCTTATGGCTACAGTGTGGTGGAAAGGTCATCAGAACAATGCCATCTTCTTTACAAAAGTTTAAGATTTCCACAGAAATATGATTCTCGTGATTATCAAGGAACAACAACACCAGATTTTCAGGCGTTGGTTTTGCATATTTCGAAAAGTGATGCATATATTTAAAAAAAAATGAAGATGTCATCCAAAGTAAGAACCATAAAATAACTACCTGAATGGGGCCGGCCGCCTGTAAACTTATTGTTTATTGTGTTTGTTTGACGAAAGTAAATAACCGTATTTCATAAAAATACAAATGATAAAAATGTTGGTTTTTCAAACACTTATAAAAAGTTTAGTTTTGAGATTTCAGCTTTATTGCCATAGTAAAAGTTGTTCCTTATAATTATTTCTAAGCATCTGCATAACACATTTCTGTTGGCCGGCTTTTTCGAAAAAGGCCCAATTTGAATGATGACCTTTATTATTTCATGAGGTGATACGATAGATATGTTAAAACTTTCACATAATATAACGCGTTCGCCAAGTAATCGTTTACTTGTATCGAGCGAGCGAAGTTCGCTTAAGCTCACATTAACACGTGTTACCACTTTCTCTTATTGCTAACTTTACTTTGCATAAGTAAGGATTTTGGAAGTTTTTACAGGCGCTGAAGACTATGTGGTACATTTTTACTCACGTTTTCTTCGACTACATAACTAGTTTAGTATTGTTATGTAACTTTTGGCAGCCGATACGTAATAATCACCAATAGAGGCTTTCACTGCGTTGTGCGTGTGTTAGCATTTAATACAGGGGTATTTTTTGGTCACCTGCCAAATTTTCAGGTTAGGTTCAGAATCAATAATACATTCGATTTATGAAATAAAAAATATTAAAAAAATAATTAGATACAATTAATTTGTCCCATGTTGTAAAACATATTTCTTGGTCACCACGTGCATCACACGCGCGACTCACGGTAGGTCGACGTTACAGACCTTGAAGTCGTTACATTTCGTGTAATAGCAACAATTCGATGTATTTTTAACGACCATTTCGAATCGATTTTTATTTAATAAAATATTACAATTAGATGATAAAATTTTAAACACACTCTTGGAATTATGTCTACTTCCTTATTTAAAAATTTGGCCGGTGACCAAAAAATAACCCTATATAAAACCTAGATCTAGATATTAATCGGTTAAGAATTACACTCGTTTTTGGCCTGGGAGACAGCTGGAAGATGGATATAGCGTGGATAAGCACAGTGAGTCCTACATTACCCGAGGGCTTTCGCCGGGTCCAACGGTACATAAATGCATTTCCCGAATGTGGAAAAAAAATAAATTGCTGACGTTCAAAGATGAATGATTGTTGAATAAGACGTTTGGATTTTTTATTTCAATTTCTCGATTTATCAATGGAATACAGAAAAGTCATAAAATTTAATTCGTGCTCTGCCTAAGGGCCACGATGTTAATTTTTTTTTGTATAAGGGGACAAATGTGCAGACGGAGCATTTAGATGACCAGCGCCCTTACACATTGGCATTGTTGTTATACCCTCTGCCTTCTTTTCTTCGTTTTTACAATAGGCCACTGGAAACTCAAACTGCATATAAATTTAAGGATTTATATTATAATTATAATATACATCATTTAGAAATAAATTTAAGGATACCGGTATACTGACTGTTTACTCTCAATACATTTTGGATAATGTCTTGTATGTAAGAAAGAAAATTAGTGAATTCAGAACGCCAAATGATAATCATAACATAAATACGAGAAACAGGCATAAATTAGACATATCATTTCATAGACTTAGTAAAGTAAAGAATTCCTTTCAGGGGCAATGCATACGCTTCTACAATAGGATCCCAGAAAGCGTCCAAAAACTTTCGATTAATAAATTTAAAAAAGTTGTTAAAGAGCGTTTGTGTGGTAAGGCATACTATAAGGCAACAGATTTTATCTACACTAATGTTGTAACATTCTATTTATGTTTTCAATACTTGACTTATAATAACTACTATTATAGCTCAGACAACAAAAAACTCAATTTAAGCAATTTGACATGATGTTATAATATCCAAATCGATATCGTAAAATCTCGTTATAACACTGTGTGAGAGCGAGAGAGAGAGAGTGAGTGGTGAGAGAGCCTTATGTCAAAATCCTTAACAGCGCGCGCTCGCTCCTGATTGGCCCTGCGCGCGCTGCAGCTGCCCTCTCATTGGTTAGATTTTAATGTCGTCGAGTTCGCTGTGACGTAGGCATGAATTTAATGTTTCGCAATATTTTATTAATTGATTAATTGCATTAGTGAAGATAAAGTAGTGTATGCAACTGCATATAACACGGGTATTAAAACACTCGTGTTACTATTTTGAAATTCGCGTTCGCTCGTTTCAAAAAATCACACTCGTGTTTTAATACCCTTTATTATAAGACAGTTGCATAAACTACTATTATGACACACCTTGGGATTAGTACCCTCCTCCCAGGCTGTTTCTGTACCATATTTTTTGTAAATTTATAAATTGTATTATATTATATCATATCATACAATCTAAATACTAAAAGTCTGTGTACTGTGGAACTTTTATTTTCTAAATGTATAAATAAATAAACATCTGACCTTAATTGGAAAGGCACCGCAAATCGATACCGTATTACCAATTATGGACAAGGGTCAGGCAGCCCCCGATCTAATTCCAACTTCCCTCAACTCAACTACTAATTAGTTTGGAACTGATTGTGTAAGAGTTTAAACTTGTTATTGGTTCTGTATTTCCATGTCCAATAGTTCTGGCCTTTATCCCGTATCGCGCCTATCTTTTTGGCCTGTTAATGTCTATTTCGGTTGTACAAAGTTTAATTAAGTTAAAACTTCGCACTCTAGTTAAAAAGTATTAGGTATGCACCTTTCTGTGTTCATGTCGGCGAAACAGGCCTATGCTCCAGCAGTGAACTGATAAAGGTTGGTGATAATGATGATGATGACACACTTGTATAATGTAACAATTTTACTGGCGACCTGGAGAATGTATTTTATTATGTCAACAGTTAACATAACAAAGAAGCGAAGAACTCGTTGCCTACGACATGAATAAAGTATGAAAATATCCAATCAACTGCAGTTATTTGCAATTTAACAACATTCTTTTCAGTTGTATTTGAAGCAACAAAGGAAGGGAGAAAATAAAAATGAATAAATTAATGAGTAAAAGCGAATTTTGTATTTTCTTTTATTTTCCTTTTCTCTAACAAAGCAATCCCACCAATTGTACCATTCTGTAAAAAAATCAAATCTCGCAGCTTTGCTTTTCTACCCTGAAAAGTTGTGAGATTCGTATTATACCAAGTCGGTTAAATTATTTAGTCCCTTCATAAGGGACCTTCTGTCTTAAGATATTGCGTAAGTTAATATTATATTATTATTAAAATATTTTACGATTTAAATAAATATACCTTCCTTACCTTCTTATTGACACCATTTCTAGACGCTCAAAGACTCTATCAACAATTATTTCTCCATTATCCTTTATTAATAATAAGATAATACACATACGTAACCTAGGCATTTGAACCTGCGACCAGGAGTAACCAGAGTGGCTACCCCGCTTACGTTACCACAGGGTCAATCAGACGTCAAAGTCGATGATGATGAACATTCTCTAAAATAGAAGCAAAGTTGTTTTTAATACAAAGATGAAAGTTCTATTTTTAAAAGCATTCAACAAATTATTGTGTGGAGTTTTCCATAACCGGGAAATGGCGACATGATATATTCATAATATAAGAAAAATTGAAATGATATTGTACAGCGGCGCGGGGCGCGGGTGCGGGGGGGCGGAGGGCGAGTCCAAGTTACTGGTCCGCGAGGATTTTATATTCCCCGTGTCATTTCCCGACTTATATTGCGATGTTCGAGGTTAGAAAATTTCATTTCATTTTAAACTTTTATTTATTATATTTATTATTTGCCTTGACTGGTTTTTGGTCTGGTTTTTTTATTACTATAGGTATAAATCAGCTGGTTTAACAAATAAATGTGTTTCAACGTTTACACGCGTATGGAGCTTAATCCTTAATAATGAACATGATTCGTATTCGTGCGCAAGCGCTGGTGTCACGCTAGTCCGTTTAATGTTTTATGTCTTAATCAGTAAACGCGAAAAAATGCTTTTAGTATGTGTGGAAAACCAGGTTAAGTTCATTCTCTACCTGGGGGTAGATAAAGAAGATAACCTAGTTGGATAATAATGATGCAAAAAGAAACCCGCTATCCGCATGAAACACAATACCATTCAGGGAAGTCGTTATCTGCCAAATTCTAAATGCCTACACATACTCCAAAACTACTACCCACCTTTGAGACCTAAATAAGTGTGAATTCTTAAAATAAAATAAGTAGGTACCATAGATCTCTGGATCTACTGTAATGTGCCTACCCACTTTATTTAAATAATAGTAGTTTATGTAACTGTCATATAATGAAGGATATTAAAACACGAGTGGATTTTTTGAAACGAGCGAAAGCGAGTTTCAAAATAGTTAACAAGTGTTTTAATACCCGTGTTATATGCAGTTGCATACACTACTTTATCTTCACTAATAATAACAATAATAATAAGTTATTTATTTCTTTGAGCAAAACTTAAATGCATAATACAATGTTTGGAGAAAACCCTTTAAGTAAATAAATACCTGTAGTGGGATTCTCCGCTCTTCCACACGACACAAACACTTGATTGAGTTATGGTACAAACATTAAGATTATATTAATAACACTTGTCCACACCGGTATTAACACTAAAACTTGCTAAAACATATTCAAATTGTTATACTTAATATTAAACACAAAACTTTGTTGTTTACTCTAATACAATATATCAATATTTTGTAATATTTAACTTTACAGTATCTCGTCTGTTCAACTTTTATATAATAATATGTATTTATTTTATAATATTAATTCTAAAACTATTTGATTTTCGCTAATACTGACTAATAGAATTAATCAATTAATAAAACATTGTGCAGTGCAGTGAATTTGTCGCCATCAAAATCTAACCAATGAGAGCGCAGCTGCAGCGAACTCTGGGCCAATCTGGAGCGAGTGCGCGCTGTTAAGGATTTTGACATACGTCTGTCTCACCATTTTTCTCTCCCTCTCGCTCTCACACAGTGTTATAATGAGATTTTACGATATCGATTTGGATATTATAACATCATGTCAAATTGCTTAAATTGAGTTTTTTGTTGTCTGAGCTATAACAGTAGTCATTATAAGTCAAGTATTGGTAACATAAGTAGAATGTTACAACATTAGTGTAGATAAAAAATTTAACGTAATGCTTGTAATTAAAAATTTGAATATAAAAGCGGTTATTGTAAGTCAACGGTAAGACATAGAGATGATGATAAGATGCAGCATTTTTATAGACTTTGAATTCGCTAGTACCTACATTACTCAGCTATATCTTCAATATTTAACGCCGTATTTCTGCTAATTTACATCAAAACAATATAATAAATTAAATACCTAAACCTTCCTCATGAATCACTCTTTCTATTATTGACCGTATAACAATCCGTTTAGTAGTTTTCGAGTTTAACGCGTTCAGACAGTCAAAAAGACGCGGCCGGGGATTTCCTTTTAGGTATAATATTTATAAATAAATAGTATAGATACTATCGATTGTATCTACCTTTGATACTCGCTGTGCTATCGATACTCTCAATAGCATCGGACGATCGATAGTTATCTATCGATAGTATCGATACTATTATAGATCATCAATAGTATTGCCATATTTTCAACTATCGATACATCGATAGTATCAATAGCACAGCGTCTATCAAAGTTAGATACCTTCGATAATATTGATACTATTAAAGATCATCAAAAATATTGATACTATATATTATAGTCCTATCGATATCTTAACTGATTTTGAGGTCAACTATTATCGATAGCGGAACTATCGATAGTTCGGCACCAGTAGCGGTTAGAGTTATTTTACCTCTGACAGTTATGTTTTCGGCGGGTAATTTGCTACTAACCATAATCTGTTGTCATCTCATACAAATTGCAGTAAGACAGGACAGGACAATTTTTTCCCCAAAAAAATCCAATCTAGAATAATTTTCCTCTTTTTAATGTATCTTTAGCAGTTAATATATTTTAGAGTGTTCTACAAACATTAAAACATCAGTTCCGCCCATTGAACTATATTACTATACTAACTATATTAGTTAATGATGTTTTTTTTTTAATATTTACTTAATACTATTTATTTTAGAAATTATATCTATTTAAATAAAATATATAATTATATAAGACAAATAAAGTATACAAGAATATAACCCTTCATTCTAATTTCTTATAGGGAAATCGAGAAAGTTCTCATGGTAATTCCCACTTGACAAATTTCTAGCCCATCTTATGGATTTGTCAACTGACAACAACAATAAAACAGCCCTAAATAGTAGGTACTGGCAGTAATTTTCGGAAGGCTAACAAAGCTAATACGTCCCAAGACGCCATTTTGCTTAAAGAAGCGGTTTCGCAGATTTTATAAATTATGAATCTTTAATTTGAAAATTTGAGATAAATACTTATCAGAAATAAAAACAAAAAATTGTATAAGTAACTTGATCTCTGATAAACATTCTGGAGTGATTTTTGAAAACTTGGAAAATAGCCTATTCAAAAAACTTCCATTGGTCTTGCTTGACGTGTGCTTTTTTGTAACGCTCTCGCCATCTTAACCCCAAGTCAAGCATAAAAGTTTTATTTAAAAAAGGAGTCTCAAATGTAACTAATCGAGTTCACGTGGCTCTTCTCACTGGTAGAGAAGAAACATCGCTGGGGCTCTGTATGTGGGGGAAACTGTCTTATAAATCCCGATTTCCACTTTCCCCCCAAATTTCCCAGGTTTTCTCTATCCTAGATCCTGTCCAAGTGCTATCCTCAGCAAAAAAAGATAGAATGTAATGGATAACAACCTTGATAATGACGTTATTCTGAAATTATATTTTCTACATGAAATCCATTTCGCAGAACACGTGCGGTTGACAGAATAATTTTGTTTCGCTTTTAACTTAACCTCCGTCGCGTCTTTTAACCCTTTAGCTACTTTAGTGACCTTTTCTCATTAATTACATCAAAAACAGAAACAAATCTCATTTGAAAACGGTTTTTCTTATTTTATTTATTTCTTATAGGCCTCGAGTTCTACGAAGCGTTCTATGTTCATATTAGGTATATTATGCTTATTATGGTTATATGAATAAGTATTGTAACGCCGCTCTGGATACTTCGTCGGGGCGCAGCGTCCAGTTATGCGGGGTTACCTATTTGTAGATTTCCTACCTATGTATGGGTATAAACTGCCTATGCTATACTATTGCTAGCTAGCTTAATAAAAGATTTTCGAAACTTTATGCATATGTTTTATTACTTAATTCCCGAATTACAGTTCATATTAAAATTATTTAAGACCTAGGCTAACTCATATACATCGTCTTTCTGAGTTCCCCTTTAGAGACCCGAGATTGTAATCAGAATGTGTTCTACCAAAAATCTAGCATCTTGTCAAACAAGAAAATTTCCTTCTTGTTTGAATTTAAACATATTTTTCTTAATAGAAGAATATGTCAAACATAGAGGTTTTAAGTGATATGTAAGTATTATGTAAGTATGGAGGAAACTCCATACGTTACAGTATCTATATACTCGGCTGCGCAACGCAAACGAAGGATTTTGTGTTTAGCTGTTTGTGTAATTGTGTATGTATTTTTTATATATTAGTTCATTGAAGTCACTTGTTCCACATTTATATATTGGTCATAAAAATTGTTTTTTTTAAATCAAAGTTTCAATAAGTTTCAAAAACTCCTACTAAAATGTTGTAATATTTGCCTTATTCGGAACTAAAAAAAATCTGTTAAACATTAATTATCATAATCAAATAATAATAAAAAATATCATAAACTTTTAGACAGAAAAAGTCTCAAAAAAGTCTTTAATTATAAAACCCGGGGTTTAACGTCCTTTAATTGTTTGTTTTGGAAGAAAATGTACAAAGAAAATTTCTTTAGCAAAATAACAAGTTCTTTGAATATATTTCTTGTGTAACCATTTAAGCCTTATAAATTAATTTTTCATTTTGCAATAAGTTTTATAATATAACTATGAGCATATATTTATTTACGGAGCTCTTTTCTGACCACAAAAGCTCATCAACACCTCTACTACGGTAGTACGGCTTTGTACATGAGTTGCCCTCCATTACCCCGTCCTCATAATGGCTCTGCTGTTGCGTTTTTTTTTAAATTTATATCTGTTTCGACTGTTGCTGTTTATTAAGCAACATTCTTCCATTATTTTTTTTTTCTTTTTGCTGTTGCGTTATATTTTCCCGACCTGTCCCGATCCAGCTGCAATGCAGAAACAACAATATGTTAAAATATTCTGTTCTGTGTACTACACACAGAGAATGTTGAGAATTCCGTGGACAGAAAAACGAACAAACAGATCCATTCTCGACCAACTCAGGATTGAAACCAGGTTATCTACGATCTGCTACCGAAGAGTCCTCAGTTATTTTGGCCATATCGCCCGAATAGAGCCAGACAATCTTGATAAACTGGTTGTAATCGGCAAGATAGAGGGGAAACGACCAAGGGGACGTTGACCAACTCGCTGGTCTGACCAAATCAGAGAAATAACAGGTGTCACTGTGACTGCAGCAATTAAACAGGCCGGAGACAGAGCGGGATGGAAGGAAATAATTAACAACTTCGTGAAGGATTTCCAGAACGGGCACGACCTTCAGCAATGAAGACCACGACCAAGAAGTACTACACACATGGACCATGGAGGGGGAGGAAGAAAGACAAAGCATCTGTATAGTCTTTATACGCTGGTAGTCATGAAAATGGCTCCGATTGGTCGTTTCCTTCCTTTATGCTATAAAAAAATCTAGAAATATATTTAAAGCAATTTGCCCGCAAAGATTCCTGTAACTAGAAGCAGCTGGTATTTTTATTTCACAAAAGGCCCGAGGCGGCACTTATCAGAAATACGCCTCCAGGGACACTCATAATAGAGAATAAACTTGTAAGTGAAGATTCAAGAAAAATATATTTCACCTTTTAAGGAAAATGTGTAAGGTGACAAAGAAATGATATTGTCTGCTGAGCTGTCTGATTTTTTTAGGAAATCTGCTTGATCTCTTTTTATGAATATGATAAGGGAGTGTAAGGGTTTTAACAAGTTCTCAAGGATCTTAAATCTGGTCTATTTTGAATATAAATGTTCCTCATAGAATCCCTTTACAATTTGAGTCTGAAATAAATTTTTGTGTTGATATTTTTCTTTTTATATTTTTTTCTAAAGAAGTCCTTACATAAACAAAATGTTATGTGGATTTTGCCTTTGTTTGATTAAATATTTATGTTTTTTATTTCACTACACAGAATGTGAAATGTCTAATAAACGAACAATAACTCTACCACTAATTAAGGACTGCGCAATTTTGTTTTTTATAAACATTGGTATTCTTAGTGACACACGAGTCGAATCTAACGACGTATCATTTAACAAAAGCTAGCTAGTATTAGTATTAGTAGTAGTAGTAGTAGTAGTAGTAGTAGTAGTAGTAGTAGCTACAAGGGAACATAGGTACAGACGAACATATACTCATACAGGTTAAATACACAACCCTACTTTCAGGCTTCGCCGCAGTGGATCAAAAACCTTTAACAGATCGCTAGCGTCGAGATTGTTAAAACGTTTAAATAAACTTGGATAAAGTCTGTTAAGTATTTCTATTGGAATCTACATTTTATTTTTATTAATGACCGTCGCATATTCATAACCACATCATCACGTGGCCCGATTAGTTATTGTATAAATAGTAACCCAATATCGTAGCAAGTAACCACTTGATATTTACTCACACCTCACGATTTGAACCAAAATTTGAACCCCACGAAAGTTCATTTGTCCACGTGTTCTCATGTGTGAGTGTACCTACTCGTGCAATTGTGTGCGTAATTACACTTCTTTGCGGTTTATAATGTTGAGTTTTTTTAGTATAAGGGGTATACAAGCTGTCGAAGCCATTTTCATCAATATTTAAGTAAAATTTCTTTACGCTCAGTTGACTTGGGGAGTAAGCTGATGAATGCGTGTCGAGAGCGTTACGGAAATTGTGATCGGACGAGGCCAATGGAAGTTGAGAGGGGAGATTTAAGTTAGTGAAGACAGAAAGACAGAGAGAGAGTTCCGTTTTTCAACTGTAGGACTAAGAAAGAGCAGTGCGCGCGCACATTTCCTTATCATAGCGAGTTATGTTTCGTGTATGAAGTTTTACGTGTCAGCCCAATTCAGCTGTAATATAACACTGATTTTTACACCACTGATAATTTCTTGTAAAAAAATAAATAAAATATTTTTAAAATGAGACATAAAAAAGGTTTTCAAGCAGATAAAAAACGATAATGGAATATTCAAAAATTATATAATTCATACTAAATACGAAAAATAAATTAACAAAAAGAAAAACCTTTTTATCTGTTTGTTCCATAAGAAGCAAGCCATGTTGAATAAATTTTAAATATAAACATGTCCCTATATACATTCACAAATGTAAAATATTATCGTAATATTTTCGGTCCCCTCCGCTCTGGAGTCTGGGCATCTCCCTGCGGCAATATTCAAGCCGCCATTATGCTGACTAAGCACAATTCTGTTGTTGAGCAGCCGTTTAAACTTTCTTTGTTTACTCCACCGCAGATATTATGCACACACTTCCAATGTCTCCAGAGGCTGAATCTCCCGCGCATCGCTCAATGCAGTGAATAATAGATGACAGATTTGGTTTTTTAATGGCATGAGGGGGCAAACGAGCAATCGGAGCCATTGTCATGACTATCGTCTGTCTATCTATAGATATCCAGAGACTATACAGGTATGTTTCCTCCCTTCCTCCTCCTCCTCGTTCCATAGGGCACCGGCTACTTACACACCGCACGAAACGCGACAGCATAGCTGTCACTTTACGCCAGTTTCGTGTAAGCGGTCATGCCGGCCCAATTAGGCTACATGCATGCATGCAGCGTGGCACTCTTACTAAAATATTACTAAATGTTTGATTACGCAGCGTAATGTTCAAAATCTACGTTTTAAAAAACTGTAAGCGTATCAAAGCTTTTTTTGATCTCATCGACGAAACGTAGAATATACAACACTAGCTGGTGCCCACAACTTCGTATGCGCAACGTATTTTAAATATTATAATTCTTTTAAATTTTCAAATCCGTCAGGTAAAGTTTAATTACTGATTTTCCCGTACGAATGAGCAATTTTCCCGCATTAAAAAGTATTCAAGATGTTGAATACTTACTTGCTTAGTATCTATACACCACAAAAAGTTTCATTGGAATCCGTCCAGTAGTTTCAGAGATTAGCCCGGACAAACAGACAAACAAAAAGTTTTAAAACATTGAAAAGTGTTCTAATACTATTTTAACATCGCCCCCAATTAGTTTTTCGTAAATATAGGTATTCAATGTACAGACACATGGATTTTACTGTTTTATTATATGTATGGATTACTTTATGCTGAGCCACCCGCAGCTGCACACGGGGTGAAGCGCCTAAGGGATGTAACTCAAACATCATTATCGATTCTATTTTAATTGAATTTAAATATCAGGGTTATTAAAGATTATGATCGATTACGATCGGCTATGAGGATAAGTCGCGAAACTACCAGATATCTGAACCAAAATAAGTGAGAGTAAGGAATACCGATAGAATTACAAACAAAAAACTGTAAATAGTCGTAAGTGAGATGTAGTTCGTAGCGCAATACCCTTTCGTAGCACAACCAGAGAGATAACTGTGCAATTGAAACTGTGGGAACGAAATTTCAAAAAAGTATGATATTAAGAACTTTTCTACGAAAAAGCATTTAAACAGTTTTTGGTTTGAATTAAATGCATGTAATAAATTTCAGTTTACTATATCGAAAGAGAGAGAGAGAGAAAAAAGATTTAATATTCATCACAATATAACATTGGATAGATGTATGTATATTAATATTAATCCATTATAATGTAATATAATCTTAACATCATTATCGAATACAACATCACACCCCTACCACTGGCGCCCGTTTAATCTATCAGCAAACAATAACTGCGCTCGATCGATTCACCGCTCCACACATAACACAGGTTTTTGTCCAACAGCTCATAAATCTCCACTTGGGAAATCTCTGCTTACGATAGAATAACGGTAAATAAAAATAGTAAAATCGTTAAAAAGGAATCGATATTCTATTAAAGTATCTCGTTTTATTACGGACCGAACAATTTTATTGCTAACGTAGATTTTTGATTCAGTTTATTGTGTTGATCGATCCCCCTGGGTGTTTAAACGATTTATAAAATTTATATCTTGTACGCATAACAAGTGAAAAGAAAATTAAACGTTAAATGTGAAAATTTAAAATATCAAGTAATGATGACCTGGATTTAGTAGCACACACTTAGCGCCACTACGCTTGTGGCATTACGGGTTAGCGTATTCAAACTTCTATACGCTACGTAGCATGTTGCTGACGCGAATTTGCAATATTTGCCAGCTCCCGCCACTATACAAGTTTTGTGACTAAATAACAGTAAAAACTTTTTTAAATAGCGGCGTCACATGTTTTTTCACAGTATATAATGTTTCGCTAACTTCACCATCATACTTCGTAACAGGGAAGAGAAGTCTCACTTCTAAAAACAGTTACACAGTACTACACTGCTACATGCTGCGCTGCTCTACGAAATGATGGCTCATGGTTACTTGATAGTTTTAAATTGTCACTTGTTTGTGCTGTTTTTTTTTAAATTTTTTTACTTTTTAAATTTTTTTTAAGTTGTAGCTGTCAGTGATTTTATCAATGTTACAAAATTGGATAACTTATTTGCTATCTATGTTGTAAATAGATAAAAATAAAAAAGCCTTTTATTACATTGTAGATTGACAATTAATGAAAAAGGAACATTACAATTAACATAATTCTAAGTTTATATCTATTTTGATTTTAAGTTATGTTCATTATTTTATTTTTATGCTGCTATACAAACGCTAAAATATGCAATCACGCTTTACTGTGTATACTTTTTAGCGAAGTTTAACTCTAGATATAAAATATAAGTTCGAGACTTGGCTGAAATGTTTCTCGACGATCGTTCAGTGATATCTCGACGGAGTACATCCACTACATTAATTTTCCAATCTTTTGGCTACATCCAAGAACAAATTTCTAAACTTGGAAAATTTATATAAACTAGTTCTAAAAATGTTACTTTCAGCTACGTATAACGCATACAAGACCCCCGTCTTGTATGCATGCATGCAAAGCTTGGTTAGTCAAATTTATGAAAAACTGTAGTCCTGTGGTTTTACTTCTTTTCTCTCAAGAGGAAGAGTCGTGGAAACGAGGCAGCTGATAACCACGGCTATTGCTTCTTATTGCTACCTATATAGTCGCAAAAATTGACGCTTTGAAATTGCTGTCTTTCCACGTCTGAATCATGGGCCTCCCTGCTGGTGGAGCTTTTTTTTTTGGTAACGCAGCCCTTTACGTGCGTTACAACGGGTATGCCGGGCTCAGCAATCACAAGGTAACCCTTAATATACTAGTATATTATTTGGTTGCATAAAAGTAAATAAAGGTAGTACTCACTTATGATAAATTCCAACAAACAGTTACCTATATATGAAATTACTAGCTGTGCCCCGCGGTTTCACCTGCGTTTTATTTCTAAGAAATCCATACAAACTTTTAACCCCTATTTCATCCCTTTAGGGGTTGAATTTCTAAAAATCCTTGCTTAGCAGATGCCTACGTCGTATACATCAGTGCTCATAAAAACATCAGTGCTCTAAGAGATTTATTTTACATTTCTATCAATTTTAAAATAAATTGAAAACATAAACTATCTGCAGATAATGTTTTCAATTTAAAACAGAAGTTGATTTATTTTATAAAAACGACGCTAAAAGGATTTACTAATGGAATACATTGAAATAAATTGTCGGTTTTGGCGAGTTAAAAATGTGAACAATTTTTATTAAGCCTTTTGGATGAATATTAGCAATGTGGAAATACATCCTATTGCTTCGAGGTAATTATTATACCATGACACCATTATTATTATTGAAAAAGGTAGCCCCCGATTAAGGTATTAATAAAATTTTAATAAGAATAAAACACAAAATCTTTTTTATCTTTCAGGGTTGATTTGAAATAAGTTTAACAATGGAATGCGAAATTAAGCATGTTTCATTTTAGTGTGCAATTTAATGAATAAAATCGAGGGGCCGCCTAAGGACCACAGCACACACGAGACTTCTAGACGCTGCGACTGGCGACTTTGCGACTCGATCCAGTCGCAGGAATTAGCGACTCTCTGTGACCGGTCCCAGCAGTCGTGCGATAGTTTCGCGATCTCGCGACTGCATTTAGACGTTAATTGATATATATCAGCGACTAAATCGCCGCGTCTGGCGTCTGCAAGTGTACGCTCCCCGCGTCTAGTCGCTGTTTTCAGCTTCTAAAAAGAGTCTAAGGCGCAGCGCAGACGACAGACAATCCGTGACGCACTTTTTAGTCTGTGAAAATAGAACCTATGCAATTATATGCAGTAACGCACACGATGCGCAAAAAGTCCGGCGCACATAAAATCCGTGTATACGGGCAGACCGCACCGCGCCGCGCCGCGCCGCTCCGCACAAAAAGTGTGTGAAAAAAATTGAACGTTTGCTTCAACGCGCGCTAACGCAGCTCTTTAGTCGGCCATCTACATTTGCTAGGGATGGACGTAACGCACGCGATCATGGCACCAGAGGTCGATGTAACTATATTAATACAACAAATATGACAAATACAAAATAAACCTGCAATTTATGATACTTCAAAGGCAGAGTATCATGATAAACAGAATGTTCTAAGATGTGCGTCGTGTGCGTTGAGTCTGTGAAAAATCCGCGACCGACTTTTTGCGCGCCATGCAGACTTTTTGTGCGCCGCAGACTCGATCGCACAAAAAGTGTGCCGTCTGCGCTGCGCCTAAAAGTCGCCGGTCGCCGCTTCTAAAAGTCTCGTGTGTGCCGTCACCCTAAAGCTCAATTAAAATTAGTATTCAGTCTCTACAACCTACCCGTAGGTATTAACATGTTACACTTGGAAAATTTCAAAGCTCAAGGAGCTTTCAATTAGCTTTGCTTCAGTGTTTGAAGACTTGTTCTCGTTTAATAAACGGATTTCGAATTTCATATTATATAAAGGGAATGAAAATATCATACCGTTCCCGATTTAGATAAAACATTTCTATATTGTATGTATGTATATAATCTCTGAGTAAAAAATCTTTTAATGATAATGATTTATTCATCAGTGTCATCATCGTCAATAACTTTTTCACTTCGGACTGTACGTAAACCGAGAAAATAGTAATGGGTTAAGACAGCAGATCTTTCGGTAATAGCATCTACCGTGTAATAGGTAATGCCACTGCTGCATTGTAGTCGAGTTGGGCCGACACGGCCGGAGGTACCTCCCTTCTCGCTTTCTTGACTTTGCGCTCAAATGATTTCTATGCTGTCGCGTCCCGTGCGTTTGTGTGTTGAGTAGAGAAAGGAGGAGGAAAACACATTAGCATAAAAAATATGCGGATGTCTATGGGCGTCGGTAGTCTAGACATGCATGCCTGTTTCCTTATATTATAAAAAAAATAATTTTAAATTAATTGAGGGTATATCCTACTCATATTGTAAACGTGAGTGTGATTTTGGGTGTTACACTTTCACATTAAACAGTTCAACCGCTCATCATGATACTTTGTACACATATTCTTACCGTATGTTCACGACTTTCAGCGGCGCGGTGAGCGGATCGTCTGTCTCTCTCTCACTCGCGCGTCGAGTATCGAGTGAAAGAGAGACAGACGATCCGCTCACCGCGCCGCTGAAGGTCGTGAACGCGCTGTTAGAGATATTACAAATGCCATAGAAATTTTATAAAAAAAAAATTAGAAGGGTCAAAAAGGATATTGTGACTGATAATGGAATTCCATTGCAGTTCTTTTTTAGTATGAATGTTCATTGATTGGAGAGCGAGCGAAGAAGCTAGTCTTAAGTATATTGCACAAGGCACATAATCCGCCTATTCGAAGTCCCTGGCAGATAAAATACTTTGAATTCAATATAGAACATTGTAAGACTGTAGAATTACGTAAGGAGTTTGAAACTTTTGTTCTCGAGTGCAGTCGAAGTATTTGAATACTCGTGTAGTGGCGGCGCTCGACCGAGGCTGGGCATATCTCGTGGAGATGTCACTGAAGGATCCTCGGGGACCGACTCCGCCGCTCAGGACGTCCGCCCGGACGTATTATATAATGTCGAAACTTAAACATTGTCACTAACTAAATATTTACTCTGAGATTTGAGGGTCGCTCTTGAACCGAAATATATATGAGGTAAATAGAGTTATATATAAATATAAATTAGTTTGGAATAATCCATAACGCCATTAAAATCAGGTACCACTCGCTTACACGGCACCGACGTAAAGTTTTGTGCGGTGTGTTAAAAGCCCACGCGCGCCCAAGGTGGAGGAGGACAGAGGCCAACGTATCTGTTAGTCATGTGTCCACTATAGCGTAATATAACTGAAAATGGTTGCCGTGCCTCTAACGTTACGTACCGGTATTGACATAGTTAGACTATCAGATAAATATGGGATACCTACAAACAACTAACATTGACTCAACGTTATTTGTAACTAACAAAAATTCGATGTTATTCGTTTCGTTAGTTACTAAAAACCAATATAACTAAGCCTTCTCTTTCTTTCTAAGCGATTTCTAACGTGTACTACAGAGAAGGGGCTATTGTATCAAGTGCCATCATGCGAATTATAGATGAAAGACAACCCTATTTAGTTTTTATATTAAATTAAGGCTTAACTGAAATGAGCTTTATAGATCAAAGGGGTTTTTTTTATAGTTTTAGTTGGTTGAAATAACACTTTGATTCCGATATTCGGTTGCCAATACGGTTGCCAATACCGGTATTGAAACTAAACATCGGTTAGACAACCGATAACGCCCTGTTTAGTATATGTACAAGCTCTATGCGCTTGTCTATGGTCGTCAGTAGTGATGAAAATGGCTCTGGCTTCTAGTTTTTCCTTTCCTCCTTTTTTTAATTGTTTATTAAAAAAAGTAGGTGTTCCAGAGTAAATTGTTATATACCGAGCGATTACAATTCATATGAATCTGACGCTTGGATTTTATCTTTCATTACGCAAAAATCCATCAAGATATTTACTTCGAAAACAACTGATATAGCGTATAATAATAAGTAACATAAGTAAACTTGAGAATATATCCACGTAAACTTGAGAATATCTGTCTGTACCAGCAGAGGAAAAAAATACAAACTATCTTAAAGGCAATCAAATACAAAACTACCGCTAATTAAGAAAGTATTCATACACTTGTAATATATTTAAAGTAAAGGTACACAAACATACAATATGCAAGTAAAAAATATACCACTATTTCGGAGCAGTCAGAATACAGGACCGATATTGAGTCCCTCAGGCGCTAGGCACCTGTGTGCAGTAGGTACTCTGCGAAGAACGTTATGATGTGTGTTGTACGTTTCATCGGTGAAGTCGTCGAATCTGCGCTTTTGCATGAAAAAGTGATTTGTAGATTCGCTGTAGTTATCACGAATAAGACTCATTTTTATACATGTATAAATAGATACCTACGTTTAAAGCTGGCTTCTCACTGCGCGTGTTAGCCCGCGCCGCGCCTTGCCCCCACGCGCCCCGCGCAGTGAAGAGCTAGGCGCGGCGCGGCGCCACCTATCCGCCAAAAGTCGGTAACTTCAAAGGCGCGGCGCTGGCTCGCGAGTGTAGGCGATCGATACATATATACATATATACACACATTCAAGCACCAACCAACGGTACGCGCCGCACCGCGCCATTTTTCCGTTGGGTGGCGCGGTGTGTCGCGTGGCGCGTCCTTGCGCGTGAAGCGGCGCGGCGCGTAGTAGCACGCGCAGTGAGAAGCCAGCCTACCATGCGAATGCTACAATTAGCATACAGAGTCCTTATTAATACCCTTATCCGTATACATTGTATGTAACATTTTTGTATTGAAAATCGTACAGATTCTCTCTTTTTTTCCCTCAGAACAATCACGACAAAAAGTTTTCTTACATGCTATTTATCATTTCACTCCTTTGTATTTGTTAACATTTTTGTATTCATGGACACGGCTTCGCTTGTTATACTATATATGTATACGTTATGTAAAAAATGTACTCT
This sequence comes from Calycopis cecrops, assembly GCA_001625245.1. NCBI lineage: Eukaryota > Metazoa > Arthropoda > Insecta > Lepidoptera > Lycaenidae > Calycopis > Calycopis cecrops. Next base: position 106,934 of record LUGF01029000.1, on the reverse strand, counting down.
TTAAAAAACTATCACTCATATATTATCTTTCATTATTTTTTTCTACTAAAAGATTTTTTGACTAAAATCACCATCAAATATCTCTAAATATATCTAACATACCTTTTACTGTAGAACCTATGTTAAATGTCCAATACTGAAAATAATTTTATATCAGGTTCATTTCAGGGTTTAAACTTCGAAACTTAGGATTCAGGACTGCTAACTCTGCATAAAGAAATCGAAAGTCTTTTATAACACACAACTGAAATATCATGTTACTTTTTTTTACGGCATAAGTCTTTGATCTTTTACCGGACCTTCGTTTTTCCCGGTCAAGTGTATCGGATTTAAGCTCTTTAAAAAGAGGGCTGAAGGCGCCTTAAGTCAAGTTTATCTTACCATGGCGTTTTAATCTATACTAATATTATAAAGAGGGAAGATTTGTTTGTGTGTTTATGTGTGTGTGTGTGTGTGTGTTTGTATGTAACGAAAAGGCTCCGAAAGTACTGGATCGATTTCAAAAACTCTTTCACCATGGAAAAATGCTTCATTCCCATTGGAAAACGCGTAAACGAGTTTATATGGGTATTTCTATGGTTTTCTGAATGCTCAAAAATACAACTGGATCTAGTAGGTGGCGTTGCTGTCGGTATTTCAACAACAAAACGCCTTGACCGATTGAATTTTTGTATGTGTATTTCCATTGTTTCATAGACACTAGTATATATAAAAATGAATGTTTGTCAGTGTGTCCTTTCTAGAATCGTAATGCATAATTAATGCTTTTGAGAATGTGATGATCTTTAGTAAAGTTGTTCTGAATGCGCCTACGAAGGCTTCTATGTTAGTACAACCAATTTTCGACAGGTGACTCCACTGTCATTCCAATGAATTTTATATATTGCTACAATAGTCCATGCTGACGTATCTATTATTATACGAATACTATATTTATATAATATATAAATATATATAAAATTCTCATGTCACAATGTCAGTTATCATACTCCTATAAAACGGCTGGACCGATTCTCATGAAATTTTGTGTGCCTATTGGTCCGATTTGAGAATCAGCCAACATCCACTTTTCATCTCAACATTTCAACGGGATTGAAACTTACGCGGGTGAAAACGCTGAGCGCAGGCAGTCATAATGTAATAAAACAGATGTTATATTTACAATTGTTATATGTTTTAAAAGTTTTTGCCAACAGATATATCCGAAGTGATTTTCGTAAGAGTCGTATTGCTATACTCCACTGAAGTCTCCCTGCATTTAAGAGCAGCTCTATTTTGAACTCGGTGCCATTGTGTTTCACGCAGTTTCTCAGTAAACGATGTCTTTCCTACTTAAGATGATGTTAGCAGTTAAGATTAGTATAAATAAGAGATGTTATAATTAAGATAACTAACCTATCTATTTTGGTATATTCGGTTTAATAAATGTTTGTAGGTGTCGTGCTACACGCTGTACACAAGTCGCATGCGAGTGAGCGAAATAACTATGAACCGTCCTCTGCGAACTGATACGGCGTAAGGGCTGAGCAAAGAAACTGTATTTAGGGAATGCCTCATGATATATTAAACTAAAACATAAACTTATCAATGAAAAAAGCGCTCCACGTGGCCCGCGCCTCTCAACGTATCACCTTAATTTTGCAATGAATAAAAATAAAATTTAAAAAAAATTTAGTAAATTAAAAACTACTCGTAGTAACCAATAAACATTTTCACAGGTTACTTAGCAACTTTATAAAATCTGACCACTATATTTTACATTATTTTATTTTACTTTATTTGGAAAACAAACAGTGATACATTACTTAAATTACATCTATTTACAAAAACAAGTCACCATTTATAAGTTTTCATCTACGGTTATGACTAAATCTTGAACACTAATTATATAAAAAAACAAATAATAAACAATAATAATAACAGTTGCATGTTAAGGGCTTGGCCCTTACATAAACTACTATTATATCCCTATACCAAATCC
>LUGF01029000.1:85006-100404 GCA_001625245.1 Calycopis cecrops | reverse complement strand
TGTTGCACATTAAATATAATAAAAAAGTACTGAACTATATTTATTACTATTTACTAACTACGTGTGTGAAATTTTGAGGGACTTGAACCCCGACCAACTCGTTAAATTGTTTGTAACAGGCCTAATACGCGCGCGATTCGCTCAATCTGGACGGGGTCAACGTTATGTACCGGTATTGACGTAGTTAGGCTATCAGATAAATATGGGATACCTACAAACAACTAACATTGACGCAACGTTATTTGTAACTAACAAAAATTCGATGTCGTTTCGTTAGTTACTAAAAACCAATATAACTAAGCCTTCTCTTTCTTTCTAAGCGATTTCTAACGTGTACTATAGAGAAGGGGCGACTATTAGTTGGCGGCTATTGTATCATGTGCCACCATGCGAATTATAAACTAAAGACAACCCCATTTATATTTGACTACGGTTTAACTGTAATAAGCTTTATAGATCAAAGTAGTTTATTTTTAGTTTTAGTTGATTTAATCACACTTTGATACCGATATTCAGTAACGGTTGCCAATACTGGTATTGAAACTAAATATTGGTTAGACAACCGATAACGGTCTAGTATATGTACAAGCTCTATGCGCTATCTATGGTCGTCGTTAGCGATAAAAATGGCTCCAGCTTCTAGTTTCTCCTTTAAACTATTAAAAAAAGTAGGCGTGCCAGAGTAAATTTTAATATACCGTGCGATTACAATTCATACGAATCTGACGACTGGATTTTATCTTTGATTACGCAAAAATCCATCAAAATATTTATTTGAACTCGAAAACAACTGATAAAGCGTACGAATACTAATGTATTGAGTAAATAAGTACCTATATTTTGCACGCCTGCGTAATCTTGAGAATATAAATAAATAAATAAATATCTGTGGACTTTACACACCACGTTAGCCTAGCCACGTGCTAAGTACCGTAAGGACTTGTGTTACGGATACTAGACAACGGAATATATTTAACATGTTTAATAAATTTAAGAAAATTTATTTATTTAAGATTTTTATTAAAGAAATACATACCATACATAGATAAACATCCATGACCGAGGTGGGGTTCAAACCCGCGACCCCTGGCGCAACATCGTCTACTTATCCGAGACCTGTACCACTGCGCCAGCCTGGTCGTCTATACCCACGTAAACTTATTATATATAACCACGTAAACTTGAGAATATATTAACAGGTCAGGTATAAAATTATTATCTGTCTATCTAAAATATTTTTTTTTTTTATGGTATAGGAGGGCAAACGAGCAGTCGGAGCCATTTTCATGACTACCGACGCCCATAAACATCCACATAGAGGCTATACAGATGCGCTGCCCTCCTTTCTCCTCCTACCTCCATGGGCCACCGGCTACTTACACACCGCACGAAATATATTATATTTACATCTTCAGAGGAATGTTTTCTTATAGTATGTGTATTGTATGTATGTATATGTGTATGTATGTATATTTGTATGTATGTATATGTGTATGTATGTGTATCTGTATGTATGTATTAATTTGTATGTAACTTATTATGATTTGACCCTACCTCTCCTTGAACAAAATATTTTTCTTCATAAGGTTGCCTGGTAGAAATTACTATCTGAGTAATAAGGCCGCCTTTGTGTACCTAATATAAGTGTATATGTTCTTTTAAATTGTTATGTTTGTTATGTGCACAATAAAGAATATTTCACTCATTCATTCAGGTCTGTACCAGCAGACGAAAAAAATACAAACTATCTTAAAGGCAATCAAATACAAAAGTACCGCTAATTAAGAAAGTATTCATACACTTATATACAAGTGCATGAAACATACATGTAAGTGAAAAATATACCACTATTTCGGAGCAGTCAGAATACAGGATCGATATTGAGTCCCTCCGGCGCGGCGCTAGAGTCTAGACACCTGTGTGCAGTACTCTGCGAAGAACGTTATGATGTATGTTATACGTTTCATCGGTGAAGTCGTCGGATCTGTGCTTTTACATGAAGAAGTGATTTGTATATTGCCAGTAGTTATCACGAATAAGACTCAGTTTTTGCTGCATGTGCTGTTGGGCAGTTGCGTCACTTGATAGATACCTACGTCTGTACACATGTGAACAAATTGCATATAATTACACTACAATTAGGATACAATGTCTTTATTATTATCCTTATCCGTATACATTTGTAACATTTTTGTATTTGAAATCATACAGATTTTTTCTCTCTTTTTTTTCTCACAACAAACACGATAAAAAGTTTTCTTACGTGCTTTTTCTTATTTCACTCCTTTGTATTTGTTAACATTTTTTTATTAATTCATTAACACCGCCTCGCTTGTACTATTTATACGTTACTAGCTGCGCCCCGCGGTTTCACACGCGTAAATTTAAAACCCATAGGTATATGCCCCATAGGAACTTTTTTTTAAAGATAAAAACTATCCTATGTGTTAAATCCATGTTACCCTCTATGTGTGTGCCAAATTTTATGAATATCGGTACAGAAGTTTTTGCGTGAAGGAGTAACAAACAAACAAACAAATAAACAAACAAACAAACAACCTTTAGCATTTATAATAGTAATAGGATTATTTTTTAATGAAAACTACTGATTGTTCGATGCGCGCAAATTTAAATGGCGCGCGGCAGGGCGACGAATCAACGATATTTCCACCCAATCGATCAAGCCTTTTAAAAGTTGACATTGACACAGCAGCGCCACCTACCGGATCCTATTTATATTTTGCCATCCAGGTAACCATCGCAATATCCATATAAAATTTCAACCCTATTGATCAAGCCTTTTAGAAGTTGACATTCCGACAGCAGCGCCACCTACCGGATCCAATTGAATTTTATACCATCCAGGTAACCATCGAAATACCAAACTAAATTTCAACCCAATCGGTTGAGCCGTTTAGAAGTTGACATTCTGTCAGAAGCGCCACCTACCAGATCCAATTGTATTTTTTTACCATCCAGGTAACCATCGAAATACCCATATAAAGTTTCAACCCAATAGGTTGAGCCATTTAGAAGTTGACATACCGACAGCAGAGCCACCTACCGTATCCTATTTATTTTTTACCATCCAGGTAACCATTGAAATATCCATATAAAGTTTCAACCCAATCGGTTGAGCCGTTTAGAAGTTAACATTCCGCCAGCAGTGCCGCCTACCGGATCCAATTGTATTTTTTACCATCCAGGTAAATATCGAAATCGATCAAATCGCAAATACGACTGCTAATATTATTTACATGAGTTTGGCACACGAATAAATGAAAACCTGGATGAATGCATGATCCCAAGTAGTAGTCCCGGGAGATGATTCCTATGTCATTATTTTGTTGGAAAAACTTTCGTCAATAAAGACTTAACTCACACTAAGCTCAGGAACACAATATACACACTACACAGAGTTTAAGGGAGTAATCTCCCTTGTACTAATGAACAGGAGAATTCTTCTTTTCATTTTGGTCCCACGTTCCTCAAAGAAAACTATTCAGTTCCTTTACTTATCATATTCCTGAGCTTAGTGTGACCTTGACTTTGTAACATAGCAACAAAAACAACTAACAACAACTTTGCCCGTAAAAAAGTATAAATTCATCACATGGTACCATTATCGGGACCAGAAGAGATATAAATGTCATCCCCCAAGAACATTTTTTCGGGTTTGGTGGTATTATATGCATTTATTATACCACATTAGGTCGCAGCCGAATGTAAAAAATACAAAATCATCCCTTGTCATCCCACATGTATATTTTTTCGGGGTAAAAACTATCGTATAGGTATGTAAATACAGGTTCCCTTCTAACCATATGACTAATTTCATGAAAATCTGATAAGTAGTTGTAACGTGAAGGAGTAACAAATAAATTAAAGTCAACATCCCATAGCATCCCACAGGAACATTTTTTCGGGATAAAAATATCCCATATTTTAATACAGGTTCCCTTCTAACCATATGTCAAATTTCATGAACATCTGATAAGTAGTTTGAGCGTGAAGGAGTAACAAATACATTAAAGTCATTATCTCATAGCATCCTACAGGAATATTTTTCGGGATAAAAACTATCCTATATGTTAATCTAAGTTACCCCCTATGTGTGTGCAGAATTTCTTGAAAATCAGTTCAGCAGTTTTTACGTAAAGAAGTAACAAACAAACAAACAAACAAACAAACACAAACAAACAAACAAACAAACAAACAAACTTTCACATTTATAATATTAATAAGATTGTATTATACTACTCTTTAAAAAACTATTTCTTGCTGTTTTATTATTTTTTTTCTACTAAAAGATATTTTGATTAAAATCATCTCTATATATATCTAACATACTGTAGAACCTATGTTTAATGTCCAATGCTGAAAATAATTTTATCTCAGGTTCATTTCATGGTTTAAACCTTGAAACTTAGTATTCAAGACTGCTGACTCAGCATAAAGAAATCGAAAGTCTTTTATAACACACAACTGAAATATCATGTTAGGTTTTTTTGCGGCAGTCTTTGATCTTTTATCGGACTTTCGTTTTTCCCGGTCAAGTGTATCGGATTTAAGCTCTTTAAGAAGAGGGCTGACGGCGCCTTAAGTCAAGTTTATCTTATCTGGGCGTTTTAATCTATACTAATATTATAAAGACTATGTTATATATGTATGTTTGTCTGTGTGTCCTTTCTAGAATCGTAATGCATAATTAACGCAGTTGCATTTATATATTGCTATAATAGTCCATGCTGACGTATCTATTATTATACGAATACAATAGTTATATATATTTTTTTTTTATGATATAGGGGGGCAAACGAGCAGTCGGAGCCATTTTCGTGACTACCGACGCCCATAGACATCCGCATAGACTATAGAGGCTATACAGATGCGCTGCCCTCCTTTCTCCTCCCACCTCCATGGGCCACCGGCTACTTACACACCGCACGAAACGCGACAGCACAGCTGTCACTTCACGCCGGTCTCGTGTAAGCGAGAGGTACCTCCCCGGTCGTGCCGGCCCAATTCGGCTGCATGCAAGCATGCAGTGTGGAACTACCTCTTACATATATATGTAAAATTCTCATGTCACAATGTTAGTTATCATACTCCTGTAAAACGGCTGGACCGATTCTCATGAAATTTTGTGTGCCTATGGGCCGCTTTGAGAATCAGCCAACTAGATGTTGGCTGATTCTTCTTTTCGTCTCGACGTTTCCACGGGATCGAAACTTACACGGGTGAAAATGCTGAGAGCAGGCAGTTATAATATAATAAAACAGAAGATCAGTTCTTATTATATTTATAAGAGTTTTTGGCAACAGACATATCCGAAGCGATTTTCGTAAGTCGTAGTGCTATACTCCACTGAAGTCTTCCTGCATTTTAGATCAGCTCTACATCAACTCGGTGCCATTGTGTTTCACGCAGTTTCCCAGTAAACGATGTCTTTCCTCCTCAAGATGATGTTAGCAGTTAAGGTTAGTATAAATAAGAGATGTTATAATTAAGATAACTAATCTATCTTTTTTGGTACAGCTTTGTAGGTTACAGAAGTTTGATATAAGTAGGTTACAGAAAGAGGTAGTGCCACGTTGCGTGCTTGCATGCAGCCGAATACCGGGGAGGTACCTCTTCCCGTCCCGCTTACACGAGACCGGCGTGAAGTGACAGTTGTGCTGTCGCGTTTCGTGCGGTGTTTAAGTACCCGGTGGCCCATGGAGGTGGGAGGAGAAAGGGGGGCAGCGCATCTGGATAGTCTCTATGCAGATGTCTATGGGCGTCGGTAGTCATGAAAATGGCTACAACTGCTCGTTTGCCCCCTTATACCATAAAAAAAAAATCTTTTTTGGTATACACGGTTTAATAAATGTTCGTATGTGCACATGTTACGCGCTGTATGTCGCATGCGAGTGGGCGAAATAACTACGAACCGTTGTCGGCGAGCTGACAAGGCAGAAGGACAAGGACAAGGGCGGAGCAAAGATGCTATTTAGGGAATGCCTCACGACATATCAAACTAAAACATGAACTTATCAATGAAAAAAGCGCTCCACGTGGCCCGCGCCTCTCTACGTATCACCTTCATTTTGCAATGAATAAAAATAAAATTAAAAAAAAATTAAGTAAATTAAAAACTGCTCGTAGTTACCAATAAACATTTTCACAGGTCATTACTAAGTAACTTAATAAAATCTGACCACTATATTTTACATTATTTTATTTTACTTTATTTGGAAAACAAACAGTAATACATTACTTAAATTACATCTATTTACAAAAACAAGTCACCATTTATAAGTTTTTATCTACGGTTATGACTAAATCTTGAACACTAATTATATAAAAAACAAATAATAAACAATAATAATAATAGTTGCATGCATTTAGTGTTTATTCAACGACAACTACAGCTGAGGAAATAGTGTCGAACCAGTGCTTGGCTAAAATTATTTTTAGAACATAGACTGAAGTGTTAGATAAGTCAAAGTCAATAAAATTATACATAGATAGTGCGACGTCACAATTCGAATTAGTGTTGAGGGCCGTCGTGTCTACAACGATTGATCCGCGCCTCACTGTAACAATTATTAAGTGCTCATTACAATAGTTTCTTTGTAACGATAAGACGTATTTACGTACACCAAATATATTTCAAAATTACTTTAATAGGCCTACTATTTACGCATACGAGTTGTGCTATAAGAAGGTAAGTAAATACGTTACTTATGTCTCAAATTTTACAAACATCACCAAAAAATACCTTAAAAAAGCAAACGAATACTTTGTCTCTATCGTTATCTTGTCTTAATAATTAATATTTATAATTATTGTCAAAATAGTTTGTAATTATAAAGCCCCGTTATATTTTTTCTACAATTTTGTTCTTGATTTCCCACACGACAACTACAGAGAGATTTAATATGATAAATGGTTCTATCCCGTAGTTATCTGTGACCACGTTTTACCAAAACCTCAACTGATCCTCAAAATTTTGATTTCGTCGGAGTTGTATTTTTTAAATAGTATAAGGGGACAAACGAGCAGCCGAAGCCATTTCCTTGGCTACCGACGCGCATAGAGTTTACGCAGATGCGTTGCCCTCCTTCATTCTCCCACCTTCATGGGCCACCGGCTACTTACACACACCGCACGAAATTGTCACTTTACGCCGGTCTCGTGTAAGCGAGAGGTACCTTCCCGGTAATGCCGGCCCAATTCGGCTACATGCATGCATGCGGCGTGGAATTACCTCTTACTATGTTTGTTGTTTGTTTTACAATTCCCGTGAAAATGTTTTTTATGTAGGTATACACATAGTAATATTAATTGTTATGAATTTAAATGTTTAATTTGAATTTTTAATAATAATAAAACTATCTACTACACTACACATACATACAACTAGATAAATTTATATCTTATCAATTGTTAAATATAGTTAATACACAGTTGTTTTAAAATTGATATGATAAATACAATCGTTATTTTTTATCTGTCATATAATCGTTAATCGCTATATTTATGTTACTAGCTGTACTCCACGTGCGTTGCTAGTCCACCAACAGATACATCAGCATGGAGAATTACATAAAATTAATTGGACTAACAGTGGCGCCATCTATCAAAAGTTGACCGTACCAACTTTATAAACCTTCGTGGGCGCATTCAGAACAACTTTACTAAAGATCATCACATTCTCAAATGCACTATGCATTACGATTCTAGAAAGGACATACAGACAAACATTCATTTTTATATTTATAGATAATGCATTCGTGTCACACATACAAAATTTCAACTCAATCGGCCAAGATACACCGACAGTAGCGCCACCTACCGAATCCAACTGTATTTTTTAAAATCTAATCTGTTTAGAACTTTTTTTATATGTACGGTACATCATTTAAAGTGTCTAATAGTAGAACATCACATTGACGAACTCTCATGAAACCATCGAAATACCCATATAAAATTTGAACCTAATCAGATCAGCCGTTTAGAAGATTACCCATTTCAACTTCCATTGGCCTCGCCCGATGTGTGATTTTTGTAACGCTCTAGCCAGGTTACTCCCCGAATCAAGCGCGCGTATAGATGTTTTACTTCAAAAATAATCATCACTGATCTTTCTATCACCCAAACTTTATGACTGTCGTTAGGTACTCTATATTAAATTTAAAGAAAATTAGACTCAAAGTGATATTTATTTTAGCAAAATGGTGTATCATGACACCCACTGGTACATCGATGAGGTGACGTCACGAGTGGTGGCGAAGACGGGAATACCTTCAGACAGGTTTCACGTTGGGAAGATCTTACTTCAATGTCTAAACGATTCGCCAGAATTCCTCTTGCAGGTGAGTTAATAATTGTTTTAATAACTAGCGTAAACCGTAACATAACAAACCCAGCTGAGTATTGGTTAGTTAGTGGTCGAATTAGGCCAGTACGACGAACCGGAGTAAAGTGCGGGCGTAAAGTGACAGCTGTGATACGCATTTCGTGCGGTATGTAAGTAGCCGGTGGCCCATCTAGGAGGGAGAAGGATGGAGGGCAAAGCATCTGTAAAGCCTCTGTGCGGATTAATAGGCATTGATAGTCAAGAATTATACCTTAATGAAAAAAACACCAGCGCCATCTAGCACGTACAAATGTGTAGTCAAATCATCTAGGGATCCATTGATGATTGAAAAAAGTTTAAGGTATTAAAAGCTTTACAATTTCTTCATCCTTTGTGAACGAATAGTAATTAATCTCTCATATCTGTAAAAGAGGAATATTTGGCCCCTTATTTTGTTATACAGGGGTAGTTTTTGGCCAAATTTTAAAATAAAGAAGTAAACATCATTCCAAGGGTGTGTTTTAAAAAATATTATCGTCAAATTGTAATTTTGTTAAATAAAAATCGATTTGAAATGGTCCTTAAAAATACATTGATCGTTGTTTTTACACGAAATGTATGGACTTCAAAGTCAAGGACGCCGAGCTTCGCTATACGCGAGCCAGATGCCACATGGTGACCAAGAAATATGTTTATACCATGGGAAAAAGTAATTGTAGCAATTTTTTTTTGTTTCTTTCATAAATCGAAAGTATTATTGATTCCGAACCAAACCTGAAAATTTGGCCTGTGACCAAAAACTAACCCTGTATATCAAAGGCGTTTTCGATGCAAAGCCACGAAAGCTGATTTTTTCCAACATTCTCACCAATTATCTTTATAATTTCCATCCAGTTTACACAAAATCTTAACAAATCTATACTAATATTATTAAGAGGAAAGATTTGTGTGTTTGTTTGTTATAAATAGGCTCCAAAACTACTAGACCCATCTGAAAAATCCCTTTACTATTTCGTATTCCGAATTCCATCCTATTTCGCATGGTATAGGTATAGGATGTTTTTACTCGGTTGTCACCCTCTGCTAAAATAGTTGCAAAATTGAATTTGAATTCCAATAACAAACTAATTGCGTTCTTTCCCTTGTAGATTGATGGAGCAACCGAAGAAAAGGACACTTTCAGATCGGGTCTAGAACGTTCCATACGCTGTGCTACAGCTCTGCGAAACATTGGCTTGAAGCCTAAAGATGTAATTGCTGTAATTGGGCCAAACTGCTTGGATCTGCCACTTGTGCTCTACGCTGGCGCCTACACTGGCATGCCTGTGGCTGGATTCGACCATTTGCATACTGCAGGTTCTTATAATAAACTTATAAATAAAACATGTACTTATAATAAGAAAACTCATAAATAGGGAGTACTTCTGGAGATAAAAAATATGTAACCTATTATTTTATTATTTTGTCCACATAAAGCGATTGAAACGATTTGGAAGAAATTTCATCCATCATTCAATTTATTATTAAGCTCAATACTCCTTGTATTGCGATACAGTTACTTTTAATTTTTTATGGAATTTCAAAATACCTATTTTAAAATTTAACATCTTTACGCGCGCTTGATCTGATGAATGCGTGACGTGAGCGTTACGAAAAGTGTGATCTGGCGAAGCGAACAGAAGTTGAGCGGGAGATATAAGTTAGTGAAGACAGAAAGAGAGAGTTACGTTTCTTATATTACTGTAGGAGCATGAAAGAGCAGTGCGCACGCACACTTTCTGTCTTTTTCCCTTTCATAGCTGGTTGTTTCGTGTATGAAGAACACACACCTTTTTATTATTTAATATGTTGTAGACGAATATCGGAGATTATTTGAACAATGTCCACCGAAGGCTGTATTCTGCGCGAACGTAAGTAGAAACAACGTACAGAAAGCTCTGGAAGCTCTCAACGTGCAAGCACACATAATAACTTTCAAGAAAAGTGAGAATCATCTGAGCTTTAACGAGTTCCTTGATACATATTCAGATAATAAACCCCCAGAAGAGTTTACGTAAGTGAATTTTATTTGAGCAAATTAGAATTAAATTTTTCATGTCATTATGCACTCTTTACCAACATCTTATATATTAACTAGCTTTTTCCTGCGGCTTCTTCAATAAACATTAATGAACATTACATTCAAATAGAACTACAACAGAATTCCAATACTGTCACAGTATTTTTTTCTTCCTTCTTAAAAAATATTTCTTTTTAATAAAAATAATCCTATCTCATTTCTAATACCTCTAGAATCTAGATACATATATGATAAAGTTTAATGATTATCAGTTGAGTAATTTTCAATTTGGGTACACGTTTGGAGTACATAAAACGCAGTTTTCAAGTAGATAATTAATTTATTTTAACTTGTAAGTTCGTGTAACAATGTGCACTTGACGGTGCGGTGGTCGAGGTGAGAGTGGGGCGCGGGCGCCGGCGCGGCGTGACTTGCAGTATATTTTGCGCCTAACAAATTTTAATAGCAATACAACAATAATAAAATTCAGGCGCTAGCTTGAACAGCGTGAAAGCGTAAGAAATAACCCCACATTCACACTTATAACATTAGTAGGATAGAGTATGCCGAATTCAGTCCCAATGCTTATGGTACGACGGCTGCCCATACGAGCTAGGTGATGCTCTCATAGATCTCCAGTCTAAGATCTCCAGAAAAATAAAGAGTTGAAACGAATCAAAAAGTATCAAAAAAATAAAAAAAAGTATCAAAAAGTAAAGTTAAACTTTTTCAAAATCATACGTGAAACTTTTTATGTTACGATTTGACTCGTGCCTGTCAGCAGCTTCTCCTAAGGGATGGACTGATTTCGACGCGGTTTTTTATTCGAAACCAGTTTTCCTGCTGTGGTTCTACGCTTGGCAGTGGCGTAACTACAGGGTGGCAAGTCGGCAAAATGCCACGGGCCCTCTGCCGGAAGGGACCCCCTGTTAGAGGAGAATCTCAACAAAAAAAGCTTCTTTATATTCAAAATTCATCAGATGGGCCCCATCCGATGAATTTGCCACGGGCGTCGAGCGGTACAGTTACGCCACTGACGCTTGGTATAAATCGGCTGAATAATTTGATACCACCGCGCCGGCTCTTTGTAGTGCGTTAAGGAATATTAAATTTGTGATTTCATCAGTTGTTGCTGTCGCGTTTCGTGCGGTGTGTAAGTAGCCGGTGGCCTGTGGAAGTGGGAGGAGGAAGGAGGGCAGCGTATCTCTTTAGCCTCTATGCGGATGTCTATGGCGTCGGTAGTCATGAAAATGGCTCCGACTTTTTTTGTTGTGTTTTCTCCTCTATGCCATAAAAAAGTTACTATTCTTACTCTCTTACTTACTACTCATATTTAGTTCTATACTTACATTTTTTCATGTTTTAGTCCAGCCGATTTCAACCCATGGGACACTGACATAATGATGCTGTCCACTAGCGGCACTACGGGCACGCCGAAGATCACTCCGTTGACTCACGTCAATGTGATCATTGGATTCCCGCTGTTTATGTAAGTTTATGGAGTTTGCTCCTGTTGAGATATTTTAGGTGCACGAACGTGTTAAATAGCGTAATGCTAACGCCTGTTACACACCTTGCGAACCTTTCACTTCATAATCATTTACGTCCTTGAGTGAAACTGATACCTTTTTTTATACCACGATGGTGGCAAAAGCATACGGCCCACCTGATGGTACGTGGTTACCGTAGCCTATGGACGCTTGCAACACCAGGGGCATCACATGCGCATTGCCGACCCTTTAAGAACCTAGTGACTCCCCTCTTGAAGAACCTGACATTCAGCATTAATTTTCTTATAAATTTACTTGTGTTTCCAGTTTATTTTTATATAATGTAAAGTTAAATGCCTATAATTTCCAAAGAAAAATTTAGATTTGAAAAAAAAAACATGTTTTTAAATAACATAGAGAATGCAAAATGGCAAATAACTAAGAATGTTTTTTTCTCGAATCTTCCTTCTCTATAGAGAGAGAACTACGCAGCTTAAGTAACTTTCAGCACATATGGGTGGAACGCAGGGAGAAAGTACTACATCTGAGTTTGCTCTTCGGCTGGGTGAACAAACGGGAGGAAGTGTATTACTTTCCTCCCTTGTGGCACATTGTTTATTTTGATTGCCGATGTTCTTCTTTTCAGGGTATGGAGGGATAAGTATCCTCATCCGTTCAGACTGGCTTACTGCGTGTCACCGGTGCAGTGGATGTCTGCTATGGTACCGTTTCTTATGTCGGTGATAACAAAGTTCACGCGAGTGCAATCCTCCCTGCCGTCCTCGCTTGATCATGTTATTGAAATCATCAATAAATATAAGGTATGCAATGTTATATAACACTAGCTTTTTCCCGCGGCTTCCCTCGCGTCGAAGCTTTTCAATAAATATCAATGAACATACTACCAATGAACCTACTAATATTTTTTTTATAAAAAGTATCCTATATTATTTCTAATACCTCTAGAAATGTGTACAAAGTTTCATAATGATCGATTGAGTACTTTTGGCGTCGATCCGTATCGGAGGAGTATGGTAAGTAACATTAAGTAACATCAAATATTATATACCTACTGGCTGCGCTCCGCGGTTTCACCGCGTAAGTCGAGAAATGTCGAGATGAAAAATGGATGTAGGTCGATTCTCATGCCTACCCGGTATGTACACAAAATTTAATCAGAATCAGTCGAGCCTTATCCAAGGAGTATGATAACTAACATCGTGTCACGAGAAATTTGGATAAAGGACTAACAGCTAGCCCTGCGTGCGTTGCTACGCGTGGCGCCATCTGTCGAAAATTGTCCGAAACCTTCGCTGGCTCACGCAGAACAACCTTGCTAAAGATCATCACATGATCAAATGTATAGTTTACGATTCTATAAAGAACATACAGACGAACATTCACAAAGATGTTAAAAATGTGACGTATTCTTCCAGCCGTCTTTCATGATAGCGAGTCCTCCGTTTATGATGACCCTCCTGAAGCCCAGTATCGCGGAGAGATGCGACCTCTCCTGCTTCGAGCACCTCGTCGTCGCGGGCAGCGCAGTCACCACAGAACTTATAGACGGCGTTAAGGTAGCTTAAGTATATTAACATTAAAGAATGTGTGTTTTAGGCCACACGACTGAAGTAAAAGTTCATACACGAAACATAACTGTCCATTAGAGAGAGAGAGAGAGAGAGAGAAATAAAAAAATAAATTCTTTATTTTCTCTCTTAAACTAGGTTGTACATAGATGACTTAGTTATGAAAGGGTATGCTTAAATTTTAATAGTAGTTTATGCAACTGTTATATAATGAACACGAGTGTGATTTTTTGAAACGAGCGAACGCGAGTTTCAAAATAGTAACACGAGTGTTTTAATACCCGTGTTATATGCAGTTGCATACACTACTTTATCTTCACTAATGCAATTAATCAATTAATAAAATATTGCGAAACATTAAATTCATGCCTACGTCACAGCGAACTCGACGTCATTAAAATCTAACCAACGAGAGCGCAGCTGCAGCGCGCGCAGGGCCAATCAGGAGCGAGCGCGCGCTGTTTAGGATTTTGACACAAGGCTCTCTCACCACTCACTCTCTCTCTCTCGCTCTCACACAGTTTTATAATGAGATTTTACGATATCGATTTGGATATTATAACATCATGTCAAATTGCTTAAATTGAGTTTTTTGTTGTCTGAGCTATAATAGTAGTTATTATAATTCAAGTATTGAAAACATTAGTAGAATGTTACAACATTAGTGTAGATAAATATATTTTTTAATACTTTTATCCTAGTAAGAGACTGGGATCCATACTAGGTCAATCTCTTATAGTTTGACAGTAAATTAAAGTTAAGCTAATCTCTGTTTTTTATGAGAAAATTCAAATTTAGTAACATTTAAAGTATACTAATATTAATATTAATCCGTTATCCTCTGTGTGTGCATTTCATGAAAATCGGTTAAGCTGTGTTTGCGTGAAGGAGTAACAAACAAGTAAACAAACATTGGCATTTGTTATATTAATAGGATTTAGGGGACGCAGGTTCGAATCCCGCCTAGGTCATGGATGTTTATCTATGTATTATATGTAAATGCGTCCCCTGGTGCAACATGCTCTGCTTGTCCGAGCTCTATACCACTGCGCCAGCCTGTTCGAAAATAGTCAACATACAAGATGGCAAATATTGGCATCTGCATACAGGACAAGTGGCAGATCCACGCAGTTTAGTCCCATTATATAAATTACTTATCTACTCCAAGCCATTGATTCTCAGAGCAGTAGCACAGAGTTTACAAACATGTACGTTATTTTCAGAAAGCAATACCGAATGTTGAAATATGTGCACCGTACGGTATGACAGAGGCATCTGGAGCTATTCTGTCTGGTACAGATCCGACGGGAAAATCAAGTGGGAGACAACTGGGGTATTTTAAATATAGAGTAAGTAATTGCGTCTATTGATACTTAGAGCAGTACCGACTAAATCCCTGTCACTGCCTTCAGCCCTCCCAGATCTACACAACAGGATCCCTCCAGCTGCAGATTGGCCTTGGCAAAAAGGCCAGACTTCTCGTTGGGGACTGTCCGGCTGCTCAAAAGGTGTCACTCCACCAACGAGTCCGAAAACGGACACGCCATTCCTCCCAGTTCACGCCGCCGTCTGCTGATTCAGAGGTACGGGTGGACGACTCCTCTGCGCTCCTCCCAGCTGAGCTGCTGTCTGGCCTTTCTCTTCACGCCTGTGCGGTGTGGGTAGCCCTGTCTGACATAGCCGTGATGATTACAAACGCACGCAAGCCCCCCCACCACGGCAAGGTGGCAGCATCGCGAGGGACCCATTAAATGACCGCTGATACAATCAGATAAATACTTATATTATTATGAGTAACATTCACGTAAATTTAAGACATCATTATGATTGTAATATTACTTATAAAGCATAATCATTTTGTTTTCAGTTAGTTGATCCAGAGACCGAACAAGATATCACAGAGATAAACAAACCAG
>LUGF01029000.1:31768-59355 GCA_001625245.1 Calycopis cecrops | reverse complement strand
AAAAGTTATAATTGTCTTGGGACCCGCCACGAAATTAATCAGAAGAAAATATTAGTAGGAAGAAATTCCAATTATCCAATTATGACATTTATTTATATTATACAATTCTCATACATTACTTATATTACTTATATACATACTCATACATTACTTATATCTCTGTACTTACAAACTAAGCCCAGACGTACACATAATAATTTTCGTCGGAGTCTGATTAAAATATCTCAATATTATCATATAGTCACGCATGCTCCTAAATTCTATTTATTTCTTCCTCCCTGCCTAATATCCTACTTAATTTCTCTTCTATTTGTGAGAAAAAGCTATTTTGACAATAAATCTACATACACTCGTCTTCTGACGAATGTCATAGCTTGCTGTTTTGGACTTCCAGAAAAATTTTAGTCATAAAAAAAAATATTACAGCGCATATAGCAATAATGGTAAATGATTGTTATTATGATTAGATTTTTATTGTATATTTAAATAGTTTTACTTGCAGGTTTTGAAATAGAATCTTGCTATGATGATTAATAGGTGTTATAATCCTAATATTATAAATGCGAAAGTTTGTACGTTTGTTTGTTTGTTACTTCTTCACGCAAAACCTGATGAACAGTTTTTCATGAAATTTGGCACAACATGGAGACTAACTTGGATTAACACATAGGATAGTTTTTATCCCGTAAAAGAATCCTATGGTATAATTTTCCATTTTCCACGCGTGTGAAACGGCGGGGCGCAGCTAATAAAGATGTTAATGATAAGAAGAGGACATTATTGTTACACCACTAACTATATCTGTAAAAACTTAAAAAAAAAGCAATCATTGTTTTAAAACTTTCTCGTTTCGTGCCATTTGTGTATGCCTGACAAAAAACAAAAACGTGCCCTGACCAGCCACGACAGCCCTGATCAAAGAGTATGCGAACCAGCACGAATTTTTAAATGAACATTGTTGAAAAGCTCCGCATAATATTTTTAACGCATATTAAAAGAGGAACATAAAAACTGTTCCGGTTGCCCAATGCTCCGTGAGCGCTACATTTCCCTTTTTTAAATTTCAACAGCAGCGGGAACAAAAAAATACGTTGCTTTTTTAAGCAATGTATTTTTCGTTCTCTGGCTTTGAATGCAAATATAATATATTTTTTAAAACTAAATAGAATTCTTATTTGTTTTTACCGTTTTAACAACAGATTAATTTAATATTCATAAGGATTTTTAGTTTAGTTGGATAATTAAATGCAAATATATCTAAATGGATGCAAGTTTTTGTACGAGCCATAATGTACTAAAAATGAAAAAAAAATTAATGTAGGTAAATATTCTTTATTGCGCACATTATAAACAGTAAGCAATACAGTACATGTTACAGTATGGACGCACATACATACTGCAGACGAATTGAACCGGAACGGAACCTGGACTTACTAGATACCGCAGTACAATAGTACTTATTCTGTCATGTGTCTATGGTTTGTGGCCGTCCGGTAGTCCGTTGAAGAAGGAGTAGGAATTAGGGCGTTCCTGGTGGTGCGAGCCCAACAGCTGTAACACAGCACGACGACCTAGACGCAGGAGAGTCTATTAATTCGACTTAAAATTCCACAAACCGCACTAGACTAGCGCATAGAACATGTGACTTAGGCTAGTTTTGTGAAACAGACCCATGTTTAAAAATTTGTCTAACAAGAGAGCAGAGGGGAAAGTTGACGGCTTCAGGGGCTTTAGGTATGGATACTCACAACCACTTAAAGAGCGACATTATCGTCAATTTACGAAGGCATCATGCGATCGAGATGTACTTCTCCGGTCGTGCTGGTCCAATACAACTGAAATGGAGTAATAACACTAGCTTAAAGTATCTAGGCTTATATCAGTTGCCGCATCCATTTCCGTCGTCCACTCCATGGTCATGCCATTTGTATAAAAATGGCAAAGTCAATTTGAACGTTTATCATAAATAAATAAATAAATGTCTGTGGACTTTACACACCACGTTAGCCTAGCCCCGTGCTAAGTACCGTAAGGACTTGTGTTACGGGTACTAGACAACGGAAATATATATGAAATATGAAGATTTTTATTATAGAAATATATGTAATACATAATATATACACATCCATGACCCAGCGCGATTTTTTTTTTTTTATTTATTTATTTTCAAGAAAAATTACAAAGTTTTACATACATTTTAAAACTCGCCAAACTTTTACGTTTGATGGCGAGACACGCTCATTTTCAACATTTAAATTTTTTTAACGTTTTTGTTTTTTTATTTTTCATTTTATTTTTTTTTTAACATATATTAGTGCTCAGCGAAATTTAGGCTACAATTTTTTACAAATTACAATTTTCAAACTTAAAACAACGGATTGACAATTCGGCCACACAACACAATAAGTTACCATGACAACACTTTTTCAATAACGACAAGACAGCAGCTGTCAGGTCGACTATTTATAACTATATCTAAACAAAACTAACCAAAACATACAGAAATAATATGATAAGATCGCTAATAATTTTCCAAAATATAATTCTTTAGTTTTCTTTTCAAGGAGCCAATACTTATATCTAAATCTTGCCTTAAAAAGTCTATTTTATTAAATACTTCAGGAACTAAATATTGGGATGTTCTTGTCCCATAGTAATTATTTACCTTTGGTTTTATTAATTGATTTTCCCTAACCCTACGTGTGTTGTACTTGTTATTAACATACATTTTATAAGAACCCTTGTTATAGAAATGTAAGCCTATTAAATAGTCTACTTTCTTATCTACCGGTATTATGTTACATATAGGAATTAGCTTATCATAATCATTATTGCACCCTATTTTAATATTTTTATTAACTAGGAATTTTAACAGTCTTAATTGTAAGTCTTTGAGGTTTTTAAATAAGTTACAAAGGTACGTCCATATATAATGAGACCGTAATTTATAAGCGAGTCAGCAAGCGCATAATATAGCATTCGTAGCGTAGACTTGCTTAATATGTATTTTAGCTGGTAAAACTTTACTAATACTGACCTCAACTTGTTACAAATCTCATTAATATGCGACCTAAAATTAAATGTTTTCTCAACAGTGAGACCTAAATATCTAAATTTATCCACACAGTTTATTTTGCTACAATTGCAATTTAATTTATTCCCATGTAAACAGTCGTAAGTGTGTCCTATTATAGTAATATCATTTTTGCTTATAGATTTGGCAATATGATTGTATGGAGAGTGTATATGCATGCATTGCGTTTTTAATACATTTAAAATAATACCGTTGTCATGTGCCCACTTAGTGATACGTTCAAAGTCTTCCTGGATACATTTTTGTGCATCAGTAATGTCCTTAGACGCAAAAGCTAGACACATGTCATCAGCATACATGAAGACCTTACAGCTACTCACTACGTTAGACACACTGTTAACATGCATTATGTACCCTACCGGCCCATACACAGAGCCGGTCGGCACACCTAGATCCACGTTTGCCTCATTTCCAGCCACACCTGATATTATAGTCTTTATTGTCCTATTATTAAGGTAGCTTTGAAACCACTTGTTTGTGGGTCCCCGTATTCCACATTCATCCATCGCCTGTAGAAGTATTTTGTGATCTAGAGTATCGAATGCTTTTTTATAATCAATAAAGAGTACTATAATTTGTTTACCTAAGTTAAGACATTCATTTATATAATCTGAAAATCCTAATAATGCAGTAACAGTGCTTCGCCCAGCCCGGAAGCCGTGCTGGGTGTCACAGAGTATATCATTTCGTTCTAAGAACTCGCTAATCTGTTTAACAATAATTTTTTCAGTGATTTTATCTATAACGGATAATATTGCGATTGGCCTATAATTAGAATATTCTAGGTGACTACCAGACTTATAAATTGGTCGTATTATTGCACTTTTTAACTGCTCAGGGTATATACTGTTAGAAATACACATATTTACAAATTTAGCTATAATAGGACTCAACTGCTTACATAAAAATATAATATCTTTTGCTCGTATTCCGTCGAGACCGGGTGCCTTTTCCCGGGATAACATTTTAATGACCTTAGCTATATCTGTCGAAGTTACTTTATTATATCTAAAACTTACGTTACTAGGTTTTACATATGTGTTCCTATCTAAAAACTTTACATTGCATACATGTTTAATTGTTTTAATTTCCTCTGTAAAAGTTTTTGAAAATTTTGTACAGATGTTATTAATACTATCTGTTCTTCCTAAATATTTTAAAATAACCTCGTCCAAACTAATCTTATTTCGACCCAACCACATGTTAATATTTGCCCATAATTTCCTAATATCCCCATTACATTTAAATATTTCTGATTGTCTATACTTATTTTTTGCATTATTTATTAGCTTGTTTACTTTATTTCTAAATTTTGTAAAGTCTAATCTTTTATTCATATTCGTAGGATCGGTTTTCCATATCCTAAACAAAGAGTTTCTACGTAGTAACATAGAATATAAGTGTTTATCTATCCATGGTTGTCTAATTTTATTATTACAAACCTTAACTTTAATAGTACTATCTTTATATATTTTATTGAAAATATCACACAAGTTCTGATACAAGGTTAAGGGGCAGTTTATTGTAAGTAAATTGGTCCAATCATAGTCTACTAGTTTTTGTTTAACAAGTTTATCACTAACTACTTCACGATCACTATTTATATTATAACTATCACTCACGCACTGTATCTCTTTCTCGCACTTGACACTCAGCACTATTCCAATGGCGTGATGGTCGGTAATTCTCGACTCTAGTACATAAGCGCATACGCCGGACTCGTTGCGTCCCGCTCGCACCCATATGTGATCCAAGCATGACACCTCGAGCCGGCCGTCCGCGATCGCCTCTCGCGTTACCTCGCTGTTCGGTATTGCACACAGTAGGCCGCATTCACACAGGCTGTTTTTGTACCTAGTAACTATTGAATTGGTAATGTCGTTCATAATGTTTATGTTTGTATCTCCGATCACTACAACGTTGTCCGTTGCTGGTATCGACTTAACAATTGTCCACAGTTGCTGTATGAAAGCCGTCTTATTTTTGGCAGGTGGTCTATATATAGCAATTACGTGGGTTACACGGTTTTCGTATTTTACTTGACCATGTATCATTTCTACTGCTTCTGTATTTACTATTTGAGCGTCGAAATTTAACCCATTCTTAACATATATTAATATTCCTCCTCCTCTGCTGATTTCTCTTGTTAATATGTATGTATTGTATCCAATTATTTGATATAATGATAATTCATCCTTTTTTATATTTATTTCGCTTAGTATCAGAATGTCCATATTATATTTATATTTATTCAGAAGTACTAATAGTTCATTAAATTTTTTTCGCAAAGACCTTATATTCAGGTGTAGTATGTGTGTTTTATTTTTATTGTTATTTTGGGCTAAATCGTGATGTAATGTGACCACGTCATGGTATCTCTTAAAAGTGAGGTCATTATTTATATTATGTATGGTATCGAATTTCAATATTAAAAAATCACGTAGTGTGTTACCGCCTGTTTACTTGCATTCATCGAACTTACAAAAATCTTCTTCCGAACGAATGTTATATATCTTTTTTTCGTCGGTATTCTTTTTTACTAGAATGTTACTGTTCTGAACCCAAATGTATTGGAAACCCTTTGGTTTAAGTTTATTTCTTGTGGCCCATAGAAGTTGTCTTTTATATCTCGGCAAATCTTCATTTATATATATACGTTTCTCATTGCCATTGTTGTATATTTTAGTGTTGGTAATAATAATTTCTTTTTTTGCCGACATCCAATTGTTACGTACTGTCTTAGAACGCAGCGTAACTAGGACGACCTTGGGTTTGGGGTCGTTAGGTTTTTCTTGGCCTACCCTCTTTGCATCTTCGACATCATTTGGGTCTAGGTTTAGGATCCTCGCCAGATCTTGTACTACTAGTTTCGTATTTTCCTTTTCACGCTTCTCTAATCCGTGTATTTCAATGTTTTTCTCTTTATCTCTAATTTCTAGATCCTGCACTCGTTCTTCTAAGGCCTTATTACACTTTTCTAAATATACGTTTCTTTGTTCTAACGACTTTATTCTTTTCTCCGATTGTCCTTTATAGTCAAGTAGATTTTGATACATTTCTGCGTAGAACTCAACGCTATTGGTTAGATCTTCAATCTTTTTCTCCACACTATAAATCGCCGTTAGTTTTTTATTAATATCGGCTAATATATTATCGCCGGTATTTTCATTCGAGTTGAACATTGTTTTCATGTCACCTGCGTACTGCTTAGAACTGCTATTTGTCGTTACGCAGTCGTCGCAAAATGAATTTTGAATAAACTTTTTATTTACACATTTTTTGTGGTAAACAGTTTCACAGTCACCTTTGCACTTTACAATGTCATCTTTATTTATAGACATAAACAGTTTACATTTTTTACATTGCAGAACCATTTTTAATTTGTTTATTACCAAATACGTTAACTTGATGACCGATAAACACAGTAGTACGACCGTGCGTTGAGCGCGCGCGCACGAGACTGATTTGAACTCGCGACCCCTGGGGCAACATGCTCCGCTTATCCGAGCCCTGTACCACTGCGCCAGCATGGTTGTCAATAGTTTTTGGAACAAACTTGTGACTGATTTCATTTCTTCTCCGCAGATTAAAATATGGTTCCAAAATCGCCGAACGAAATGGAAACGGAAATACACCAGCGACGTGGAAGTCCTGGCCCAGCAGTACTACAGCAGCCTGGGGATCGTCACGCCCAGGCCCATGTTCGTTGGCGACCGCCTGTGGATCTTCAACTACCCAAACCGCCTGCCTCCAACTCAGCAGCAGCAATGGGCGAAGTCGCTGAACAACCTGGCGAACATAAACAATCAGATCCTAGACAGGGGTGTGTTCAGGAACGCGGCAAAACCCGAACCTTTCCTAATCCCCCAACCGTTCCAGCAGGAGAGGGTGTTTTTGAACATGGAACGGAGTTTGGAACGCAATCTGACAGGTGTCAAAATTCCCGCCCAAAACCGCCTGGTTCCTTTGCCTCGTGAGATTTACAGCAACATGGCGAGTGCGCAGCGGAATTTGGATTTGTACAAAAATAATATTTTGAGTCACACTCCGTCACAGGAGTCGGACGTCAACCATTTGAGAAGACTGGAAGAAAACTTTAGTATTTAGTTGGAGGGTTTCGTTAAGAATAGGCACTGATTAGATGATTATGATTATGTTAATATAAATATTTAATTGTTACGTTTTTTTTTTTCAGAAGTAAATTCCTCTTAGTAATATTTTGCAAGTCCTATAACCTCCTTATGTTGTGGCTCTCTTTCTTTACTCGAGAGTAAAGGGCCTAAAAAGCTCATCGGTTAACGAAAGAATGTCGCAATATCAGCGACGCCCTTTTTGGTTTAATAATATTTTAATCTCTTCCTAGCCCAATCGCATCTGTACAGAGCCCACTGCAGGAACATGTTATTATACTAGCTGGTGCCTGTGACTTCGTTCGCGTAGCGTAGTAATATTATAATCAAAGTGATTTGTTATTGTTTGCTTGTGCCGAAATTCCGATTTCCGATTCCGTAGGAATTAGCTATTTAACCGCAGTAAAAAGCATTTTTGATGTTGACCTGGATTCGTATCATACACAACAAAAAGTTTAATTCGAATCCATCCAGTAGTTTTGGAGATTAACCAGGATTAACAGACAAACGAACAAACAGACAAGCAAAAAAATTAAAAATCATTGAAAAGTGTTCTAAAACTATTTTAGCATCGCCCTAATTAGATTTTCGTAAATATATTCAATGTACAGACACACGAATTTCACTGTTTTATTCTATATATAGAAAGTGCACTTACTCACGTTCTAAGGCTAAGAATGTTCTACCGGTGTTTCAAACCCGGGTCGAACCTAAAAGTGTTTTTGGATTTTTAAATTTTTAATAAATAATGCTGTATTACACACCCGCCTCGGAGAATATTTTAAGCCGTCGGCCCTGCGGCTGATTTCTCTCCGGTCGTGTGAGTATCCCGATCGACAGATACGATAATAAGGTAACATAGAGTTCTTGTATCTGTGCAGAAACTTGTTTGTATAATATGACCTTTGCAAATGGTTATATTGTGTATATGGTGTATATCGTATAAAAGATGGCCGTTGTAGCCGATATTCTGCTAGTACGATTATGTGGTACACAGATGCGTGCGCAGACATACTCGTAAGTGCACTATTTTGCCTTATTCTGTGACAATACGGCATAATCGAAGCCTTCTTCTATCAAACCCAGGTTCGACGGCTGAACGTGCTCTACACGTCACGAGGGTATAACTTCACCAACCACTTTGATTTTTTTTACAAATTGGTTTTTATGGTCAGGGACTAGAATCCGGGATATCACATGACACACCACTTCTTCTTCTATCGTGTCAATGGCACCATTTAAATTGTCTAAAATCACTAAATATTGAAATTATTAAAAATTAGATTTTGCCGGACCAGTAATTTGTTACGGAAAGGCCAGCATCGGACACCTGCATGAGGTCGGCTTTAGTACAGTTGGTAGAGCGCAGAAGACAGGACACACCACTAGACCACGAGAAAGTCGTGATACATCAACACAACGCCACGTCGTGGTCACATATTTAACGGCTGTTGCTACGCGTGAGTACCTGACCTTACAGTCACCGCTCGAGATCTCAAACCAGTATCAGGCACGTGCAAGAAGGCCTCCGGTGAAGCGTCTTCAGCTATCGTCAAATGTTACCAAACAAATCGATATCCAATCATTTCGTAAACAGTTTTCAAAAATTAATGTCAAACGATAATACGATGTTTATAAATTGGTTACTTGATTGATCAGCTGTCCACAGCGGCTATACTATATATCTATGTATGAAACTACATAAAAATTTTAAGTTCAGTTCTGCAGACAGT
Source organism: Calycopis cecrops (assembly GCA_001625245.1). NCBI lineage: Eukaryota > Metazoa > Arthropoda > Insecta > Lepidoptera > Lycaenidae > Calycopis > Calycopis cecrops. Next base: position 50,398 of record LUGF01029000.1, on the reverse strand, counting down.
ATTCCTGCATAATACAAAGTTACAACAAAAGTCAATTGCAGCAACTGGATCCACATAACCTTGGAATTTACCTTTCGCTCACACAATGCTAGCGCAAACTGACGCGCATGCTGTTTCGTCTTCTGAAGCTTTCCGGTGGCTTATTAGACAGAAAGGAAGTAAGGAGGTTAACACTTCTGCGTCACATACATCTGTATTCATGTTTGTCTCTGTTCTTCTTTGATAATCGTTTTTTTAGTCATGCCATTCTGGTTGCCAAATATAATTTGATCTTCAAAATATCATTATTACGTACGTATTATAATCGTTATAACATACACGCATACGCGTAGTCACATACCCTGGCACACACACGTATACACAACAGACACACGTGTACAAACATACATTCACACACATACACAAACTGCTTACTACCTTACTATCCATAGAAGAAAAATGTTGGTATCATAATTTTTTTTTGTTTGTTAATTTTGTGAACATAAAAAAAAAGAAATAAAAAAAAACAAAATAAAATAAATAAATCTTTATGTGTTTAAGACGAAATAGACTGACCTCCACGACACAGGGAATCTTAGTGTGGAGGCCAGTGATCAATGTATAAGTCATGTAGGTATATTATGTATTTCTTGCACAATAAAAATATTTGTATTTGTATTTGAAAAAAAATAAGCAGGTATCAAAATATTTTTTGATTTGAAGAAGCCTGTACCCGTCCAATGCTGAACGTAGGCCTCCACCATAGAGCGCCAACCATCCCGATCTTGGGCAGCCCGCATCCACCCGTAGCTCGCCACCTTTCTTAGGTTCGTTATTATATCAAAATATAATACAAACAATATAATAATAAGAAAACAATTATAAATAAAAATAAAACAAAAATAGTACGTATATAATTAAATAATTTAATAAGTTAGTGATTATGTAAGTATAATAGTACTTATCTTACTTCCTGGGACATTAAGTAAAATAAAACGTAGGATATAAGTTGGACAGTCAGATGTAATACCTGCGCAATTTCATAAAAATCGGTGTAGTTGCTTCTAGATTGGCCGGCACAAACATCTTAAGAAGAGATTTTTATATATTTACAATTATAAGAATATCTCGACTCGGACATTACGAAACGCATATTAATTGTCATAAATATTACCTCAATTTTTCAAGATGGAAGCCTGTAGAACGAATTAGACACGGATATACGTTAGGAAATATTTATCGGGCTCTTGCCAAACAGCGGTGTTCCCAGCTGGGAAATTCTTTCACAATTTGTTGGTATATAAGGGCAATTTTCCATATCACAAACACGCTTACGCAAAACCTATTTCACCAACATGTGCCTGAGACGAGCAGCTTTACTTCACTTCACCGTCGTGTTAATTCAGGTAATAGATTTTTTTTAATTAAAAGGGAGCAAACGAGGAAATGGAGCCTTTCGACGGCTACTAGAAAGACTACTAGACTAGACTACTACGAAAGACAAGCACATTTTTTTTGTATAGTGGGGCAAACGAGCAGTCGGTGCCATTTGTCATGTGTTGCCTCTTTTCCTCTCTAATAGCATCTGGAAACTCTCATAATGTACCAATTATAACAGCATATTGTTATTTTCTGACGGTGAGCAAAACATAACTCCTTATCGTAAACGAGTCCAGATTGGGTTGCCACGCACCATGGCAATACATCTCACTAAACTTTTATATATTTTTTTATTCAGCCTATGCTGTTCCACTGCTGGGTAAAGGCGTCTACCAAACTTCGCCAACCAACCCGCTCTTTTTTCTTCTCCCACCAGCTTTTCTCGAAGGCATCGAGGTCATACGCCGCCAACGTTTCCTCGGCCGTCCTCGGCGTCTCGCTCCGTCCGATTTTTTATTACTTTTTTTAAAGTTTTTGTCGTCTAAAAATAAAATTTAAATTTACACTTTTTGATAGTATAAGGGGCTAAACTAGTAGTAAGGACCTGGGAACTACCGTCGCCTGTGGATATCCTTGTTACGTAATGCATTATCCTCCTTTCCTCCTCCCCTCCAATGCACCATCGGCTACTCACTAACTGTACGAAAAGCGACAGCAGTGCTGTTACGTTACGGTAGTATCATGGGAGCGAGAGGTCATCCACGACTGGGGACATTTCCCCGTGCTAGCTCGATTCTGCAGAATTGCACTACATCTATTTAATCCTTACAGAATTTTATGTACGACCTCTTCCATCCAACGACTGCCTCGAGCTTAGCGTGCACCGGGTTCGAGTCCCGGGTTGGTCCATGAAGTGATTTTGGAATTTTTCAATTTGAAATAAAAATAGTCCAATTATGTCGGTGGTGCTATACACAGTGCCGGAGAACATTTTTATTTTCGTCAAAACCTGGCCAACAGACGCTACTAATTATTTGAAATAAAATAAAATTAAAAATTCATAATTAATTTTATGTAAAAATAAATATGAAGGAGATGATATTTATTATTGGTAAGTCGTTCGTACAGTATGTATTGTCAGTCCGATATACCGATAATAAACATAAATAACATTATGATGACAAATAGTATCTATTAAAACATTCAAAAACCCTACGTCAAGAGATCAAAAATATAGATCAGTTTCTACCAATTGTTTTTTAAACTATACTGAGAAGAGAATACACAGTAATGCTTCTTAGCTTAATAAACAATATTACCCCCTGACTTTTTTGCAGTCAGTTTTTTTGTATTATGCCACATTACATTAAAAAACACATTACATTACAAAGGAATATAATATATATATCAAAAATAAAAACATTAAGATAAGATACGAATCAAAATTAACCTATCAATTGTTATGAATAAAAATTATTTTAACTTTAAAATATATTCCAATGATTCTAAATTTGTTGTTTATTTAAAATATACACTCAGTGTCTACCCAATTACAACACTTGCAATAAATGTTAAATTTCTACATAGCGGGAACCTACCTGAAAAATGCGTTGAAACACACAAACTGAAAGATTTTTTGTAGCTTAGAACGGCAAACGAGCAATCTATGACTATTGACACTGAATAACATCCATACAGTTATGCCGATGCCTTGCCCTGCTTCAATCCACCTTTTTCAATTGGGCCACCGGCTACTCAAAAAACACACGAAATGCGATATCAAAGCCGTCATTACTACTACCTCGGCCACGGAAGCTCTATTTGGACAAAATACATCCACAGCAAATAACATACTCTTTAAAAATGTGATAATTTTGCACAACTAAGTAATAAACACGTTTCAATATAAGCACACTACACTTAATTTAATTCAACGGCACCATATGAAAACAAATAACATTTAACACAGCTGTTTTAGTTTAACAACGTGCGCTGTCTTTACGGTTGATTAAAAAACTGTCGTAAAATGATCTCTAAGGTAAAATTTAAAACTTTTAATTTTATTCAATTTAATTCTGTTTCTGGGTTATCGGCTGAAAATGTAGGACGAGTTCTACAATTTTAGATGATTAATCATGGAAATGAGAAAAAAATGAGTCGTCATTTTAATTACTCAGAAGTAAAATAGACTTCAGGGTATATATTACTTTTTATTTAGTCTCGTCGTTTATGTTTTTTTTTGTTTTTTATTATTCAGCCTATGTTGTCCCACTGCTGTGTTTTCCTTCCCCAAACTATTTTTAGTGTGTTTATTAAATTTAAATTGCGACCGTTTATTAAATTTCAACTTTTATACCGATGTTATCTCTGGGAAAGAAAGGCTTTTTGGCGGCCTTACGTCGGAAAGGGCAATGTTAGGCCGCCTTCCAACCGGTGGATAGATGACCTGGTGCAGGCTGCTGGATGCAAGCTTGTCACTGTGACGTGTAGCTCTCTCTTGGAAAGGCCTATATCCAGTAGAGGACGTATAGCTGTTAATGATGATACCGATATTAGTACATAGTAACCAGATGAAACATAAATGATGTTACCAAATACATTTCTCATTACAGAGCGCCTTCGCTTTGAACACTTACAACATTGAATGCCTCGGTGGATACGGTCCCTCCGCCCTGGCCGCCTCCCACGGACCCGGCCTGGCTGTCACCAGCGCATCGTCAGCGGCACCAATTGGAGTCGCTGTGATATCGGACAACGCTTACAGCGGGCCCATAGCTGTGGCTGGGGAAGTACCATTCCTTGGTGTGGTGACCATTGAGGGATGGCTGCCAACGGCTGGCCTGGGATCTGTCGCGTACGCCTGTGGCAGAGGAAACGTCATCTTGAGCGAGAACGTTGGCAGAGCGATGACGGAGCCGCTAGGTTTTGTCTCCGAAGGTCTGGACTATGCCGTCATATTGGCTGAAATATTGAACAACGCTGGCCTCCCGAGTGTAGTCCCGCAGTACAGTCTGCTAACACAACTAGTGTTAGCAGACTGTACTGATAGTATTTAGTTGTGTTATTATTTGGTCTTAATAAACGAAATTAAAAAATTCCGTACGTTTTAATTTACATCAAAATCTGCTATGCAAATAAATGCTGTGTTAGTTGGTTTTTGGCAAGAGGGTCTGGTGCATTAATGTTGGAAACGAAGAGTAGTTTGGACGGAACATTTATTCACAGTATAAGAAGGGATGAAAAAGGTAAAAATCATATACATTTGTAGGAATCATTGGTTTATTGTCTAAGTCAAAAGCAATAACAGTAACTGTACACACAATTCAACACTTATAACGAAGTGACTAAAGCATTAGAGTGATAGTAACTAGTAGATGGCTCCGCAAGCACCATAGCCGGCACCGTATCCGTAGGGGCCGGCTGCTACGGGACCGTAGCCGTAGGGGCCAGCCGCTACGGGGCCGTAGCCGTAGGGACCTGCAGCGTACTCAAGAGGACCGGGGAACCCGTAAGCAGCAGGAGCCACCTCCTCGTTAGTGATGGCGACGGCGCCGCTACCGCAGCCGTAAGTGATGGCGCCCGCGCCGACGGTCGGCAGCACTCCCTCCAGCGCCACGCTGCTGAGGAACGGCACCTGGCCGGCCACCGCCAGCTCCCCGCACAGCGCGGTCTCGGAGACCGTGGTCACTCCCGTGGGCGGCACGGGGGAGGCGCTGGTCACGGCCAGGCCGGGCCCGTGGGACGCGGCGAGCGCGGCGGGGTTGTAGCCCACCGCCCACTCGTTTGCGCATGGGGTTGCGGCGACGCCGTATGGTGCAGCTAATTCCCAAGGCGCAGCAGCAGCATAGCCATTGTAGGCCCCTATACACTGACAGTAGATTTGCTGGAAAGAAAAGAAAACTAAATGTGAAAAATACATCACACGTGATTTTATATCAAAATGGGGGACTAGGGCTACAGGCCCTTTGTAGTATCGGCCTCGGTAGTCATTTCCCTACGTAAATAGACATCCGCATAATTGAGATGTAAGTTTAATGTATGCAAGAGCTTAAAAACATCAACAAAAGATTTCACTGACTAAATTAAATGTACTTGATCGTTCAAAAGTAGACTGATTTGAAGTAAAACTTCACATACATAATACCATAGGGACGTTACAAATTTGTGATGCAATTCAGGAATAAGGTGTACCTATGCTGCACTAGCATACCAGCAAGTATCGCAAGTATATGCTGTAGTAACATGCGTATATATGACTTGGAGTGTCCCTGCATGGAACACAAATAATACCTTAACATGGTTTTAGGAAAAAAGTAGAAGGAATCCTTGGCGTACGTAAGTAAAAAAAAGACATTAGACCTTATAGAATGTTCATTTGTCATTTGTTTTTTATCGAAGGAACCGATGGCAAGAAATAAAAATAATAATGCAATGCAAAGGTTGCAGATTTTCATAAATATCATAAATAACAATTCAGTAAACCTATAAAACGAAACCAAATTAAAACATTTATTTGCCAGCGTATTTATTGGAAAATATCGGAGAAAATCGAAGGTTTTAAAGAATGTTATATTAGGTGGGTGAACAATTAATTCAATATATCATCATCATCATCACATAATATATCAAAATATATATTTTAATATAGAGTAAATAACTAGCATAGTTTAGGTGGAAACAGTATATCTACACCTTTACTTTATACTCTTACATAAATGGTAAACTAGCTTAACTGGAAAAAAGATGTAACTTGTCCGCTTTGAAACGTGAAGTCCAAGAATAGCAGACGAAGAAGTGTTTTATTTCTACTTACTCGCGACTACCTTAGGAATAAATCTGTTATAAGATGATAGTGTTATTAAAATCATATCCTGCGAATGCGTAAGTGTTAAAAGGGAACAAATAAAAGGGGGAAGATTTTAAAAGATAAACGATAGTTCCAAAATAAAATAACATACCTGAACAAAAACAGCTTGGGCGATACAAAGGAAAATAATCTTGGCAACCATTTTCGAAGTTTGTTATTAGGCTGTATCAATTAGTTATGATAAGTGACACCTTTTGCCTTGTATTTATATTAAAGTGACGAGTAAGCGCTAAGGAAATATTTATCGAAGTTAACAAACAGTTCTTGTAATCAAAGTAATATCTGTGTTAATATGCCTCGCTGTTACAGATATAGGCAGTTACATAACGACACATATTTATACTCGCCACTGAACTTATCGCTTCACTCACTTTCGTAGCAATCAAACAAACATGTCTTCCTTCGCATTCCTTTGCTTCTGCGCTCAACTTCTCTTGATCCAGGTAAATACATCTATACTATTATGGAAAGGACGAATTAGTTTAAGCACTTAAACCTTTCAGTTGTCTCACTACTAAGTTTACTTATTGCTACTTTAAATAATGCTTCCAAGACTACGTTTTACTAAACGAACATAACTCAAGTTCGTAACTCAGCTCTTGTTATTTATTTTTAAAATATTACTCTGATTGTATACACGCGCTGCAGTCTCTACATTATACAACACTTAAACTTAATAGTAAATAATATAATCTATTCTCTGTCTCTTGCAGAACGTGTACAGCCAGATCTTGGGACCAGCCGGCTGCGGTTACGGCCCCGGCATCGCTCCCGGTATCGGAGCGATAGGCGGGTACGGCGCGTACGGTCCCGCCGGAGTAGTGGGAGTGGCGCCGGCGCTGGAGTACGCGGCGGCGTACGGCGGCGCGGGAGTGGGGGACGTGGCGGTGGCCGGCGAGATGCCGGTGGCCGGCACCACGCTGGTGGCCGGGCAGGTTCCGATCCTCGGAGCCGTGCGCTTCGCCGGGGACCTGCCCGCCGCCGGGGTCGTCACCATCAGCGGCAGCTGCGCCTGCGGCTGCGGGGCTCCAGGGCCCTACTATTATTAATTAAATTATAAGTAAAATATAGCATTAATAAATAAGTTTTAAATTAACTTCAATTAATTTTATTTTATGAACTGTATTCCACCACGTTAGCCAGTCCCCACCGGCAACAGAAAAATATACACAAACTTGTCAGCTGTCCCAAGTTGGACAAAAGCTGTCCCGTTCTTTGAAGCGGGACAATATTAGGTATTATTTTTGTTTCTATCGCAGTCCCTGGAAAATACCAGATGTAGAGAGGCTCGTTCCATCTGCAAATCACTATTTATATTAGCTATAAATGGCCGCCAAGGCTGCTTGATCTAGACACGCCTAAATCAGCAGGACTTGACAATATACTTGCTCACTTTTTTAACAATTGCTATAAGTCTTTGAGACAACCCACCTATCTTATATTTAAACTATCTTTAGACGAAGGCTTAGTTTAGCTAGTCAGCTATATGGAAGAGTATCTATATATCCTCTCCATAAAGAGGGTACTAAGTAGTCAATATCTGATTATAGACCAATTTCCAAGCTGTGAAAAAAATGTACATGAACAAACAACAACAGTACTAATTCTACTCAGTTCCTACCAAGTACCAATATGGTTTCCTAAAGGGTCGCTCTACTGTGTCTAATTTGGTCTTACACATATCTGATTGATGCAATGGATGGTAACGTTCAGGTTGACGTGATTTACATGGAACATGGCAAAGCATTTGATCGACTCCAGCACAATATCTTAACAAGTTAAATCAACTTGATATCCTCGTATATTGTTAAATGTTTTTAGGTTTTCTAGTGGAATTCCCCAGGGATATCTATTTTAATAATAAAACTAGACCTTCAAAGGTGAAGTGCTGGTAAGGGATTCTAAAATGAAAGTTCTCGGGGTTATACACGATTCAAAACTCCTATTTGATGCACGTATTGATAGTTTAGCCAATAAAAGTAATAGAGAGTCAGGCTTTATAATGCGTGCCTCTCCAGAGTTTACCGAAATAAAAACATTAAAAACATTATACTGTTAGCTTGTTCGAAGTCACTTGGAACCCTAGGCATAAAACTTATACAGGGTCTGTCGTAAATAATGGATAACCCGTGACCTGGAGTTAGTACGTGTCTAAAACTGTAAGAAAAACGTATTTTTTTTCCAGACTTCCTTACCGTATGAAAATGGCTTAGCCTTTTATACTTTTTTATAAATTTCGCTACTTTTTACATTCATTCTGTTGCAATTTCATCAAATTTAGGTATTTCTTTGTTATTTTTGCAGTATTGTTTTTCTAAAGACGTCTGCTATTTAATTTTAGTAACATTTTAAGTGTTTTTGATGTTAAACATTTTCAAAATCGTCATTTTAGGATTTTTTCTACCAATTTTTTTCTTAATGTCAACTTTTGATAGTTTATTGTGAAAAAAAAAAACTACGGTGCTAGAGCTGCCCATGATCTTAATAAATAGTCTAGTATGTGTAGATTCTTAAAAGGTATAACAATGTGTACTTTACTAGCAACATTAAGTTATAGGAGCGAAATCAATATCAAGACCAGAATTTTAAATTTTTAAGTATTGTTAAAAATGGTTATAAAATTTTGTCATCATGATTTTATTTTCTCAAGATACTTTACACAAACAATATGGGGCCGCTCATAATGAGTTTCAAAAGAAAAACAGATTGTTTTCAGTATAAAAATATCATAACTCCATAGTAATAAGTGTTCAAATTTAAAATAATTGTTGTGCTCTAGTTGTTACATGCGACAAATATGTTAGGTCAAGTTTATTCAAAAATAAGCATCATCAGGTAAAAAAGGCACAAAGACTGCAATACAATTAAAATGAAATGAATTGGCTACGGCTCAGATATGTATTTGGAGTTTTTAATAAATACTTTGCCTGGATTATTGCAAGACGTTCCGCAGGAGATAAGAAATGAGATGTGGCTACAAAATGATGGGTGTCTAGCACATTACGCATTTCGTGTAAGGGAACATTTAAATAATACATATCCAGATAGGTGGATAGGTAGATTGGGACCATTTTTGTGGCCTCCACGTTCGCCAGACCTTGCCCGTTAGGCTTCTTTTAATGGGGCTGTATAAAGGAAAAAGTGTACAGCAAAGCTATAAGTTCTGTGGAAGAGTTGCTTGTACGCATACAAGTAGCAGCAAGTAAAATTGAAGAAGCCGGTTATGTACGTCGAATAAAAAGATCTTTTATTAGGCGATGTAGATGCGTAATGTGCTGGACACCCATCATTTTGTAGCCACATCTCGTTTCCTATCTCCTGTGGAACGTCTTGCAATAATCCAGGCAAAGTATCTATTAAAAACTTCAAATACATATCTGAGCCATAGCCAATCCATTTCATTTTAATTGTATTGCAGTCTTTGTGCCTTTTTTACCTTATGATGCTTTTTCTTGAATAAACTTGACCCAACATATTTGTCGCATGTAACAATTAGAGCACAACAATTATTTTAAATTTGAACACTTATTACTATGGAGTTATGATATTTTTTATACTGAAAACAATCTGTTTTTCTTTTGAAACTCTTTATGAGCGGCCCCATATTGTTTGTGTAAAGTATCTTGAAAAATAAAATCATGATGACAAAATTTTATAACCATTTTTAACAATACTTAAAAATTTTAAATTCTGGTCTTGATATTGATTTCGCTCCTATAACTTAATATTGCTAGTAAACTACACATTGTTATACCTTTTTAGAATCTACAATTACTATACTATTTATTAAGATCATGGGCAGCTCTAGCACCGTACTTTTTTTTTTCACAGTAAACTATCAAAAGTTGACATTAAGAAAAAAATTGGTAGAAAAAATCTTAAAATGATGATTTTGAAAATGTTTAACATCAAAAACACTTAAAATGTTATTAAAATTAAATAGCACACGTCTTTAGAAAAACAATACTGCAAAAATAACAAAGAAATACCTATATTTGATGAAATGGCAACAGAATGAATGTAAAAAGTAGCGAAATTTATAAAAAACCATAAAAGGCTAAGCCATTTTCATACGGTAAGGAAGTCTGGAAAAAAAATACGTTTTTCTTACAGTTTTAGACACGTACTAACTCCAGGTCACGGGTTATCCATTATTTACGACAGACCCTGTATAACGATTCGAAAATATTCGAAAAAAAATATTAAATACATATACATATTTTAAAACCAAAGACCCATATTATGACTGATAATTATTTGGCCTTAAGTAAAAAGCATTATATCCTCCATCTTGAAGTGAGAAGGGAAGGCTGACTTAACTGACTTATTCCAAATCACATCAAATACACTGTCCCGATCTTTTATCTCTAATATCCTATAATATCCCTTCCAAGTATATCCGCAAGAACTCATTGATCTACCTTCCCTTAGTGTCTAAATATAGGCTAAAATATAGGCAAATCACATTCCTTTGCGGTGCGGATAGGTTCAACGAATAGACTAGATCTAGATCTTCCCTCATCTCCAAGCAATATATCTCTAAAAGATATGGCCGTCTAAGAAGGCCGCCTAATTGTACATTGATATTAGTAGTTATAGTAGATATATTTAAGTGTTTAATGTTTGGTGTGCAATAAAGAAATATTTATTTATTATTTATCTTTTTAACTCTAGCTGTGCATTTGTAAGAAATTTAATAAGTGAGTATTTCTATGTCAAATAATTGAATTGTCTAGACAATTTGCATTAAACTTTGAACATGGTTATATAAACGTGTTACTTCTGTAAGTAAATGTAATCTTTAGCGGTCAAACTGTATGTATACGGTTTATCTTTTTTTTTCTTTTACTGTTTTTTGTTTCTACCAGTGTGGGGAGATATAGTAAGCCTATTGGTATGTTTACTGTTTCATATCACTGTTATATATTGTCGTTTTCTAGCTTTGGTTCCTCCAAAAAATAAAATAAGTAAATAAAATATAGAACAGTAATAGCGGGACTTTAGTAAATGATAAGTTCGTTGCCTTTTTCATCTGCTTTACTGGACCGTGCCCTAACATAAATGTGATTGACGAAATGTAAGTGTGGTCCACATTTTCGTTTAGGGTTTTGACAATAGTGTTAGATCAATGTATTTTTTCAATATATTTTCAATGCATTTTGACAATAGTTTTAGTTTAGTTAAAGATCTGTCTATATACTAAAACGTGAAGCAAAAACTTTAAAATTGCGCGGTTGGAGGAGTAGGAAATTTGGCACACTTATAGTTTACGTGTAAGAGTAGTGCAGAACGCTAATATTTTTTAAAAATAATGTTTATTAAGTACTTTAATTTAATAAATAAAACTTTACACACACTACCATGCATTTGACACATTGAAGATACACGTAATTATTGATAAAGTTTCTATGTGTCTTTTGCAAGTGTTGAAAATTCTACATAAATTAACCTTAGTTACGTAGATAGACGCTTAGTTACAATGTCATTTGTCATATTTAGTTTTTAATTACAAAAAAAAAATCACTTAGATCGAATATCGATCATCGCGGGTCCACTAGTAGCTGAAATTAAGTTTGGGTGCGTAGTCTGACTAACAAGATGAAGATTGTAAAAAAAAACCATACTGTTACTGAAAATACTTTACGCTAGCTGCATGGTGCTGCAGCGGGATCGGGCCGGTCCCTCGCGCTCTACCACAACATACCACCGCAGTGACAGCTATGCTGTAGCGCTGCGAGTGGCTTGTGAGTAGCCGGTGGCTCATTGGACGGGAGGACAACGCCTTTGCATAACAATTACAGATGTCCTGATTTAGTTCAAAGTGAGCAAGCAAATAAAATAAGCTTACTCATAAAACCTAATGTGCCGATATTTAAAAAAATATAATAATAAAAATTCATTTAAATTTTAATTAACATTTATTCTACTTATAAATACTTATATTATATCACAGGGCTTTTAAAACAAAGCGCCGCATCCGCAGCCTGCGCCGAAACCAAGAGGTCCGCCATAACTGATGGGACCAGGACCATAGCCGAGAGCAGGACTGGCAGGGCCATAGCCGTAGGGACCAGCAGGGCCAAACCCGACCGGAGCAATGTCCTCGCTCAAGATAGCGACGTTTCCATTTCCGCAACCGTACGCTATAACTCCAGCACCAACGGAAGGTAATGGACCTTCAAGCGCCACAGCGCTTAAGAATGGCAGCTGACCGCTCACAAGCACAGCACCGTCATATACGTTTTCTGATGTGAGGTAGACACCGGTTGGAGCAATGGGAGATGCACTGGAGACGGCGAAGCCTCCTCCGTTAGACGCGGCCAGGGAGTAGGGAGAATAGGCAGGGTATTCCAGAGCAGCGGCGGGCGCGATTCCCCAGGGACTGGAGCCGTAAGCACCCCAGGCTACCCCTAGAGGTTCGTATGCTCCAATGCATTGAGCTGAAATGGTCTGCAAAAAACATTTTTATTAATTTTTATATTCTTTCATTATTTTAGGCACGGATATTAAAAATAAACGATTTTTAGTTTTGGTTTAAATTTAAGTGACAAACGAAGCTGAGCTGAGTTTGTTTCGCCGGTTCTTCTCCGCACGGGGCTAGTGTTGAACCGGTGGTAGATGAAATTTTTGACGTTCAAAAAGCAATTTTTCAAATTCTATTTTGTTTAAAAATATTTTGATATTTATTTTGAAGATACTGAATGAAGTAAGTACTATATTTCTATGGAAGATTTTCCAAAATGATTTTAAATTACCTGAATTAAAAGAGCTTGTGAGAGAGCAAGAAATACAGCCTGAGAAATCATGTTGACTTTGTTTAGTTGTGACTAAAGCAGCAACAGATAATAATGTTCGAAAGTGTTGTAGGGACTTTATATACTAACCCAATAAATATGGGAAATCGAAAAGAATAGGGATTGAGAAAGCAGACGTGCCTTGAGCCGATCGTTTATTCGATACTTTATCGAGTTCACGCAATGGTATCGATTACACATTGAAATCAATGTTACAGGTTAGTAGATAACTAGTTACAAGGTTAGGACATTGAATTTGAATTGAGGTTACAAAAGGCATTTAGATTACGTAGGTAGGTACTATTTTTATTTTGCAGCCTTGCAAATTTCTTTTCACATTGTAAGTATTTTGCTTAAGCAATCTCTAAAAGAGTAATTAATACATTTTCAATTATAATAATTTTAGAAAAGGACTTATGGCTGAAAAAAAATATTGAAAATAAAAATAATATTGTCTATTCTTGAGGAAGCAAAGTATATTTACTTACAGTCCCAATTTTTTTTGTTTAGTGTCCAAAATTATGGTTATTTATGTGTTACGAAAGTATTACCAGGCGACAACGACCAGGCTGGCGCAGTGGTACAGGGCTCGGATAAGTGGAGCATGTTGCGCCAGGGGTCGCTGGTTCGAATCCCGCTTTGGTCATGGACGGTTTACCTGTGTATTATATGTATTTAAATAATAAAAATCTTAAATATATAAAATTTCTTGAGTTTATAATACATATTAAATATATTCCGTTGTTTAGTACCCTTAACAAAAGTCCTTAGGGTACTTAGCACGGGGTTAGGCTAATTTATTTATTGATTTATTGCAAACGAATTATACATTCCTCTAAAATGACAATATAAAATAATGTCGATACGTCCCCAATTAATATATCGTGGACTTGTTTGTTTTTTAATCGATAATGACCCGTGATTTTCTGAAAGGAGGCTTGGCTTAACTTGCTTGTAAGTTTTGCGCATCAATTCAAAGCAGATGTAAGAAAAGTCAAATTGCACCATGTTAAATTAGACCATAAATTAGAAACTTAAATTATTGTTAACTTAAAGTTTGAAGTGCTCACAGCGTATAGTGTTTTGTATTGCGCCCTAACTGGCGTATATGATATAGCATGTACACATAAAAATGTAACACCATTGTACTTATGATTGCAATAAAGATTTGTATTTGTATTTGCTTGTTACTCCGACAAAAGTAATGACAAAATCAGATTAAATATACGTATAAATACGGCTTAAATATTCAAAGAAAATTCCTTCAAAGAATCAAAGAAAAGTTTGAAGACTGCTAATTTGTGAGAACATATACATAAGCACTACATTATGTTTCGTTAAGTAATTAAATAGTAACTTTGACATTGAATAAAGTCCTAAAGGGGATAAAATTGATACAAGTTAATTAAAAGTCATTGTGACTTATTTACTGGCATTGCCCCCCCCCACCCCGGTTTTATTGTGTGATACTCGTTAACGTAAAAATATCGGATGTTACTTTACGGCATATTCTCATACCTACAGAATACATACATTTCATGATTCTCCGTCGAGCGGTAAGTATGAACACAACCACCGTGACAAGAGATTTTTATTATAAAATCTCTCTCTATATATAAAATTCTCGTGTCACAGTGGTAGTTACTATACTCCTCCAAAACGGCTAGACCGATTCTCAAGAAATTTCGTGCGCCTATTGATCTGAGAATCAGCCAACATCTATTTTTGATCTCTACATTTCAACGAGATTGAAACTTAGGCGAGTGAAATCGCGGGGCGCAGCTAGTAATACTTATGTATTTTTTTGACATGTTTTTTTGAACATACTTCTCAGGAGGAGTAATTTCTTTAGAGAGGCGTAACGGTTTACTGCGCTCACGTTTCTTACGTCTTTTACACACTTTCCATTTCATAAATAAGTTCGTTATTAAGTTCCAAAATTTTGTCGGAGCTAACTCAGACGCTTCTTATATTGACATTAGGGTCAGTATCTCTTACGCTTAGAATTTGCTGCTATTGCTTATCTTGTACAATAAGCACTACTTCAAATAAATTTGTAAGTTTGATATCTGCATTAATTGTTCTTATCATATTCATATTGTTATCAATATTCAATTTAAAGTGTACAAGGCCCGATAATATCACAAAGTGTAAATAATTTAGTATAAATATCTGGCAGAACGACATAATATGACTTCGTATGCCATAATTGGCAGAAACGTGACTTTTTTGGCATTTATATAAGGCCGACGTAGGAGCTCCAATGATATGTCGGTGTTGATGACATAAATATATTCGAACATCACTATTATTTGGAGTAAATATATTCTATTTTTATCAAAATTTATGTTGGTCCGGCCACTGACATAATTATTATTGTAAGCCATTTCATAACGTGGCGTGTAACAACAGATGCGGCTGTAACATTTTGTATAAATACTTTAGTTTCTAACAAAAGTGATCACACTGGAAGAGCGAGGAAAGTAATAATGTTGTCCAGCGCCATTTTCTTTTGCGTTCAAGTATTAATATTTGAGGTAAATATTTACTTTCACACAATTTGATGGAATAAGAGAGCAAATTAGTGGATGATCACTGTCTCCACCTGCATACAGACGTAAAATAGTAGTATACAAACTTTGGACTTTTTGATATTAGTATTTTTTATTATAGACACAGAGCGAAGATTTTGTTAGAAATCAAAAAGAATATTTGATTTTTTTTATCAACTAGTGGCAGAACTAAGTAAATGTAATATTTGACAAAATTATTGCTGTTGGTTGAAACAATTTTTAAATATATGTATACATTTTTATTACCTACTTTCAGAAAATTTCTGCCCAGTGTATTGGCGCTGGATACAATGGGATCATCGCTGACGGAGTCGCCTGGGGAGGAGCAATGCCTTGGGAAGTTGCAGGCCTCGCAGGACCTTACCCCCTATTAAGAGAACCACCTTGTGCTGTAGCAGGAGAGAGACTTGTAGGTCTAACGCTGGGGTCCTTAGGAGCTTCGAGCGCAAGGGGTTTCACTGTCCGCAGCATATCACCCATAGCACCGACAGGCTTGGCTGTATCATCAGAAAACTATTTCGATGGCGCCGTGGTGGTCCAAGGAACGCTGCCGTTCTTGAGTGCAGCAACCTTGGAAGGCACATTACCTTCATTCGGTTCTGGTCTCATTTCGTATGGTTGTGGCAGTGGGGACGTGGTTATGTTGAGTGAAGAAGTGGGCCCGACTGGTTATGGTCCCGGCTACGGCTCGTACGCGCCCTACGACTTAGGACTGCTTGGTGGAGGGGCTCTTGGACTTGCCGCTACCCCTGCTGCGCTTGGACTTGCCACGGCAATTTCCCCTGCCTGTGGCCCTGTACTTTCCCCTGGAGCAGCGGGCCTGAGTCTCACCCCGGTCTATGGTGGCTGTGCTAATTTTATATACTAAATGTTGTAATTAAGTAGTCTTGTTAATTTGTTGAATATTGAAATAAGTTTAATATACGATACGAAATGATTATATTAGTGTATTTATTTTTTGTGCATGTTTATGACGCGATTTCAGAATTTTGCCATAAATTTTCCTACACAATATCAATCTATTATATTGCTTTTGTTTTTTCTATAGGATTTTTTATGATTTTTATGGGAAATCATACGACAAAAACATATTGTTATCGTAAACTTTTTTTTTTTTCAAAATAGAATTTAAAGCACTACAATGTATTTAGATATCTACCCTGCATAGGAAATGTGAATCCCATATGGAAGCAGTAGTCGAAAACTGTAAAACATCTTCATTTTAAAGACTATATAGCAGGAACTAAAAAGGTTGAAACAAAAGTTGTAGTGTATAAATGTGAAAGTTTCTTTATTCGAATGTTCGTCCGTCTTTCACGCCGAAACTACTGAATGGATTTTGATAAAATTTGTTATACAGATAAGGATTAGCTGACTCAAATTATAGAATACTTTTTATCCCCTGGGATAAGACAGGAATCGTAGGAAAGCCAAAAATGTACATTACATATTTTTTTAAAGAATACTTGGGGTGTGATCTACAATCAATATCGAACCCAAAAATAAAATTTTTAGAATTTTTATCTGTTTGTCTGTATGTATGTCGGGGCTAACCTTTAAAAGTACTGCATGGATTTATTTAAAATTTTGCTTAAATATTACTAACAGGTCGGGTCAACATATAAGTAGGCTACATATTAATTATCACGCAATTACCTAAGGGGGAGGAGCTGTGAATCTTTTATCCGGAAGAATTGAGAACCTCAACTCTTAAAGTCCGAAATCCACGCCGGTGAAGCGTTTCGAAGCAGAAGCTACTATATAATAATACTACTAGCTGTACCGTGTGCGCGTTGCTACGCCGCCAACATATACGTTAGCATGGACTATAGTAACAAATAAAATTCATTGAAATGAAAGTGGCGTCATCTGTCGAAAATTGGTCGTACTAACATAGAACCTTCATAGGCGCATTTAGAACAACTTTACTAAAGATCATCATATTCTCAGATGCATAATGCATTACGTTTCGAGAAAGGACATACAGACATACGTTCGTGTCTGTGAAACAATAAAAATACACATACAAAAGGCGTTAAGCAGTTGACATACCGACATCAGTACCACCTACCGATTCCAGTTGTATTTTTAAACATCCAGGAAAATATCGAAATACCTATATAAAATTTTAACCCAATCGGTTCAGCCGTTTTGAAGTTAACCGTTTTCCTATGGGATTGAAGCATTTTACCGTGGTAAAAAATAGGCTATGTTAATCTTTGATAATGTAGCATTCAAATGGTAAAAGATTTTTTTAAATCGGTCTTGTACTTTTGGAGCCTATTCGTTACATACAAACACACAAACAAATCTTTCCTCTTTATAATATTAGTATAGATAACAGGAATATAAATAAGGAAACAGTGAGAACTAGTTTATACTGACGAAAATACATTTTTTTTGAAACTATAAATGTTAAGATATTTAAGTCATTTGTCCTGGTCAACTGTAATTTTGAGATAATATTTAGATAATATTATCTACTACTAAAGTAAAGATAGGTTCTTGTCAAATTTCATGATTCTTGCTTATCTATTTCCGTGCTTTATATAAAAAAAGTAGATAGCTCTATCGTTTCACTGAGTTAACTTAGAAGTGTGATTATCTTTGATTCAAGATATTGCAGACGTCTACAACGTAAAAGTTTAGTGCAGTGTGTTTGTGTGATGCTTGTGTCTGTGTGTATATGAAACTAAAATTTGTGAATGTTATTTTAATATTTTAAAAATGTCTTTATATCATTGTATGATCTAGAACCAAGTCATCTTTAAAGTCTTTTTACTATTTTTGGAATTAAGGGAATAGATATTAAGTTCCTTGTTTAATTTATTAGACATATATGATGAAAGCACTCGGAATTTGCGTTGTGCAAATTGGGTCCTAGTTATAGGTATAGAGGCAACTTTATAGTTTTTGCTACGTGATATATCGGCACAATTCTATTTTATGCAATTGTGTAACTGTAGAACAGCAGTTATATGTATATATATATATATGTATATGTATATATAAATATATAAATATATATATATATATA
>LUGF01029000.1:12395-31530 GCA_001625245.1 Calycopis cecrops | reverse complement strand
TGTTGTTTGCACCAACTACAAAAACTAACCAAATAGAGGTATATATAATTAGAGATAATAGTTACAACATCCAATACAATTAAATCGACTAAAGAGATTTTCATCATACATATTATGTAATATACAACATATTATACAAACATCTTATTAACTATAAGCTGGAAGTGTTCTAAAGGTAATGTTAAAGCATATGTAATTGGTCTTAATTGTGTTGAGTGTGAGGAGATTTAAGCGCTGCCAGTATGCCAATTTACGCATTCCAACTTCAGCACTACCAAAAAACGAGTACCTAGTTGGGCCTTTATTTATTAGTAAAGTATCATTAGCCTAAGAGATGATGCTTCCATTAACTAGATTCATGTTCATACAATTTATATAAAAAATAAATAATATCAGCCCCAAAATGCTACCTTGAGGAACACCGAACGTCCACTTCTTCTTCACTGCTCATGCAGTCACTAATCTTAATAACTTATTTACGATCTCTTACGCAGTCGCTGAGGAAGTAAACACTAAACAGTAAGTCTCACCTCTCACTCCAAATAGCCTGTAACTTCTTTCATAGTATAGGGACAGATACAGTATCGAATGCCTTTTTTAGATTTAGAACAGACAAGCATTTATTTTTACCATCTAATTGTTCGGTTAGTAATTTTCAAAACAGCACCTTCAGTAGACAGTGCTCGCCTAAAGCCGAAATGCGTGTCTGATAAAATATTAAAGTGGTGATGGTGATGGTAATGACCTATAATAAGACGATTGTAATTGGTTTATTAACTATCTTTGAAAAACTAGGTAGCAAAGAAATGGGCCTGTAATTGTTTTCACTTTCACAGCTTTGACTCTTGTGTACTGGTGTTATAAGAGCTTTATAGCTTTTTGAAAGGAGTGAAGCAATAACTCCTCTACTAAAACTGAGATTAGACAGGTAACTAATAAAAGGAAAAACCAATGATCGATAAGCCTTCAGGTATCTGCATGTTACACCATCCTACCCGGTCGCTCTATCTGTCTTTAGGCTTAGGATTATTTGTTCTATCTCTTCAGAGTGGGTGTCCATAAAAGCATAGGAAGAGAAGTGTGTGCTGACAAAAGACTCAACATGATCATCGATATCAGTTATTTCTATATTATCAGATACTTTTTTCCCAACAATTTTGCCGCTGCCGTAGGAGCAGCTGCCATTGAAATTCGCGCAACTTTTACTGACATCAGCGGGGTAGTATAGTTATTGGAGGAGTTATTTTCAAAAAATTAAGTCCATAGTAACATATACGCATTAGGTCTTAGCATTCAAGTCAAATAAAACCAGTTGTATGGTAATACTTATATATTAATTATATTACTTAAACTTATAATTTAATAATAATAAGGTCCCGGGGCGCCACAGCCGCAGGCGCAGCTACCGGTGATAGTGACGATCCCGGCGGCGGGCAGGTCCCCGGCGAAGCGCACGGCGCCGAGGATCGGCACCTGCCCGGCCACCAGCGTGGTGCCGGCCACCGGCATCTCGCCGGCCACCGCCACGTCCCCCACTCCCGCGCCGCCGTACGCCGCCGCGTACTCCAGCGCCGGCGCCACTCCCACTACTCCGGCGGGACCGTACGCGCCGTACCCGCCTATCGCTCCGATACCGGGAGCGATGCCGGGGCCGTAGCCGCAGCCGGCTGGTCCCAAGATCTGGCTGTACACGTTCTGCAAGAGGCAGAGAACATTATATTATACTATTAAGTTATACTATTTTAGCTAGCCTAGCTATTTTACTATTAAGTTTTAGTTTTATATGATGTATAGAATGCATAGTTTACTAGTCAAGCAGAAATTTTTGAGTGAGTCAGAGAGCTGAGTTAAGAACGTTAACGTACTTTTTATAAAAATTAATCTTTGGGTTAGTAACAAGCAAATTCACGAGTGAGAGAATTAAATGGTTTAAGTGTTCAAACTAATTCCTGTTTTCCAACAGTATAGAGGTATTTACCTGGATCAAGAGAAGTTGAGCGCAGAAGCAAAGGAATGCGAAGGAAGACATGTTTGTTTGATTGCTACGAAAGTGAGTGAAGCGATAAGTTCAGTGGCGGGTATAAATATACATATATTTATGTTTTGTAACTGCCTATATCTGTAACAGCGAGGCATATTAACACAGATATTACTTTGATTACAAGAACTGTTTGTTAACTCCGATAAATATTTCCAAGGCGTCGGCTTACTTTAATATAAATACAAAGTTTTAAGTGTTATGTTTAACACTTGGTTATATAACTTTAATTTATAATATAATATAATAATAAATAATAGAAAATGATTGCGCAAACTATCGCCTTGTTGCTGGCGCAAGTGCTAGTGCAGGTAAGAACGAGATGTATTAAATCGTGTTAAATACGGATCATTCGAATCGGATTCGAATAAAATGTAATATTTTTAAATCATATGGTTTGTACAAACAGTGAGACTATCAAGACACATATACATGCGCGTAATGTTTATACAAATTTATTGCCTTTCTAAATCTGCCTCTAAAAATATCAGCTATTAGTCTTCGTTATTAAAGCTGAAGCGTCATTTTTAGGTTCGTTTCAAAATATTTATTTCGCCAAATAATTTTTACAATACACTTTAGAAACTAATAACAGTAGACTTACATTAGCATGAGGATTGAGAATAGATTACACATTTAAAACAAGGGTCGAAAGACTTACAAAAGTCACAATTACATTTGCGGGTATATCTAAAAACAGCAGCAATGAATCACGGAATGACATTGATCAAAGCACTAAAACGCCCGATAGCTATCGTCGTCATTTTATGCAGTGATAAATTAAACATTCGCCAAGAAATCTGTCCTACAAATTTAATGCAATTAATACGAGATGAGGCTTCTTTGAGGCATCATAGTTTTCGAGGGCAGTTAGGGGTAATATTAAATGACATAATTCGCCTCCAAACATTAAGGCGATAGATTCGCAGTCATACTATTGGTATTACTTCTTAAGAAACATTTAGTATATATTTTTTATGTGTAATTATCTAAATTGTCTTGTTATCAGGTCTCCAGTCAATGTCTTGGACCGTATAATGGTTATGCTGTAGAAGGTTTAGGATGGGGAGGCCCATACGCCGCTCCCTGGGAATTGGCCGCCCCCTGTGCTGCTGCACCCTGGGAATTAGCTGCTCCTTACGCTGCTGCTGTTGCTGCTCCTTGGGAAATAGCTGCTCCATACGTTGCTGCTCCTTGGGAATTAGCTGCACCATACGGCATCGCCGCAGCCCCATGCGCGAACGAGTGGGCGGTGGGCTACAACCCCGCCGCGCTCGCCGCGTCCCACGGGCCCGGCCTGGCCGTGACTAGTGCCTCCCCCGTACCCCCCACGGGAGTGACCACGGTCTCCGAGACCGCGCTGTGCGGGGAGCTGGCGGTGGCAGGCCAGGTGCCGTTCCTCAGCAGCGTGGCACTGGAGGGAGTGCTGCCGACCGTCGGCGCGGGCGCCATCACTTACGGCTGCGGCAGCGGCGCCGTCGCCATCACTAACGAGGAGGTGGCTCCTGCTGCTTACGGATTCGCCGGTCCTCTTGAATACGCGGGTCCCTACGCCGGGGCCTACGGTTACGGTCCCGTAGCTGCTGGCCCCTACGGCTATGGTCCCGTAGCAGCTGGCCCCTACGGCTACGGAGCGGGCTACGGGTGCGGTCTTGTATATTAGGTTTAGTTTAATGTTGTTACTTCATCACAGTCAATAAATTGTTATATTTTATTTGTTGCATTTTTATTCCATTACTTTCTGACACCTGTGATAAACTAGCTGCGCCCCGCGGTTTCACCCGCATAAATTTCGATACCGTGGAAAATAGAAAATCATCCCATAGAAACATTTTTTCGGTATAAAAAGAAGAAAAAATATGTTAATCCTAATTACTCTCTATGTGTGTGCCAGTTTACATGAAAATCGGTTCAGCAGTTTTTGCGTGAAAGAGTAACAAACAAATAAACAAACAAACGTACAAACTTTCGCCTTTATAATTTTAGTAGTAGTAGGATACCTACCTATTCGACAAATTCCGCTTTACACTTTTTATCTCTTTTTGTTCCCCGATGGATTGGCTGTAACTTATCTAACGAAATGTTCTTATTTCAAAGTAATTGTATAACGGAACAATATTCAGGTCAAATACATATACCCCTTTTTGGGCTTCGCTTACGTTCGCAAGTCAATAAAAAACTGATCAAGTACGAGTCGGAAACGTGGATCGAGAGTTCCGTACTAAGCAAGCGTCGAGGTATCAACCTGTAATTCTAGCCGACTACTGAATTAGGTATATTGTATTATTGTAGTTTTGGCATCTCGTTGATAAAATAGGTAGGTAGGTAGTGTCCAATTCGACAGATTCAAATTTAGAATTCATAATTAGAGGACACCCTTCACAATTTATATTTGTTAGTTGTCTATGGAGCATATACTTAGGGAGAAGTGGGAAGTAAGGCAATACGTATCCATATTAATTACTGGCTTCCGCCCGCGTCTTCGCCCGCGTGGATTTCGGACTTCAAAAATAATTCAAAATTTTAATATGTTAATATTTAAATTAAAAATTTATTTAAATTAAAAAAAAATTAATTTAAATTAATAAGTTATTCTGAAATGAAAGCTATATTACTGTAAAGTTTCACGAAAATCTGTACTGCAGTTTTTGTGTGAAAGAGTAACAAACATCCTTACAAACTTTCGCATTTATAATATTAGTAGGACTATTTTTAACTTCGATAAGGCTCGCTTCATATTCATACACTCGCTTCAGTCGACTAATCATGTGCAATTTATTTATTGATGATTCTGAATCTTTATTACAAATTTGAAGTTTATTGAAATTGTGATAACATATCTTATTCTAGGTAACTTTTAAGTAACGAAGTAATTGCAACCTTTCAAAATGTCCATGAATTACTAAAAATAATTAATTTAGTATATAAAGGCGTTTGTTTCTTTCCGTATTCGTTATTATTTGAATTCAAGTGACAACAAGTATATTATATTTTAGAATATAATTAAAATGATATCCAAGGCAGCATTTTTAATTTGTGCTTATGTTTGCACCCAGGTAAATAATACGATTTGTAAGCAAATTTAATATACATATAATATAATACCAGAGTATAGTACTTTTACAATAGTTTTGTATTTCGTATGATTTTTCTTAAATGTGGAATTGTTTGTTAATTGTTTTATATTTTCTTTTTTTGCTTTCAATCTTTTTTTTTGCTGCAATTATTGCTTCATAACGTATAATCAAATCGCACAGAAATCTAAATTCGATCTAAGTTACACAAAAAAATTAGAGTTTGAATACAGTTTGCCTGTATAGTTAAGTCAACGTTTTTATAAAGGGTAACTTAATGTGACACTGTATTTGACACTATCACTACGAAACTTTATCAATTATTATGAAAATACAAATATTTTTTAGTTTGATTCTTTGTGTCGTAATACCTTTATTACTATTTCTATATCGGTTATTTTAAACATTTCTCCAGATTTACTTATTTAACGAGACAGAACAGAAACATCGTAATGAACTTTATTCAAATGTACCTTATTAATTGTGTCTTGTAATAAAACTATTTTAACACATTTTATCTCGGATTATTTAAGTATTTTTCAATCCCAACGTGTCAACTTACCTTGTGAGTTTCCAGACAACTACGGCCCAGTGCATCGGCGCTACATGGGCTGCTCCCTCAGTTGGTCCGGTAGCGAATATCCTGGACTACCCCGGCTATGCTCCCTGGACCCCGGCCGCGTCTAACAGTGGAGGTTTTGTCGTCAACAGCGCGTCCCCCATCGCCCCCTCGGGAGTTTACGTGACGTCAGAAAACGTTTACAATGGCGCCCTGTTCGTATCGGGACAGCTGCCCTTCCTGAGCGCCATTGCGTTGGAAGGTGTCTTACCCTCGACTGGCGCTGGCATTGTAGCCTACGGGTGCTGTGATAGAACCGTTGCCATCTTGACTGAAGACATGGCTCACCAAGATCCTCACGGCTACGGTCCTGGTCCTTTGGCTTACGGAACTGGCCCCGCTCCTTATGGGGGTCCACAGGGTTTTGGAGGCTTTGGGTGTGGTAGTTTATTCTAAAAGACAGTGATATAGTTATAATTTTATAATTTAAGTTAATAATAAAGTAAATACAATATTTAAAAATGTACCTACGCTTATTTTTTCAAGCTTGACTATGGTTCGTGGAAGTTGAGAGAAAACTTTTGCAGAAATACTGTTCAAGTATGAGTGGAGCTCTAGGAGCGTGGGTTCCGTACCGTACGCGACGTATCAGCATCAAAATAATACATATGTTTACAAACAGTAGTAGGTATACTCGACAAACTGCGACCTCAGTTTTAGTCAGACCTACAGCTCGGATATCACCTTTTTTATCCAATATTGTAATACTGTAACACTACGAGGGCTGCCTTTTAAGTAGTGTCGTTTGCAAACCTCCTTCGACTGTATAAAAAAATATGTATGTCTTTTTCATCTTTTTGAATTTAGAATTCGAAAACAAAAGAATGTTTTATGATTATTCGGATAGTTTTATTGTAGCGTCGGTTCAAAGGTGATTAGTCGGTGGTAAAAATGGAAATATCAAAGGAAAATATGCGTGCGATAATTTTCTACAACTTTCAAAGGGGATTAACGCGACTTCAGTGCTTTGAGGAGATAACTTCTGTGTTAAGTGATGCAGCACCTTGTCTTAGGACTGTAGAACGCTGGTATTTAGAATTTCAACGTGGGCACTCTAGCCTCAGTGATAAGCCACGTGTAGGTCGTCCAAAAACCGCCATGACGCAAGAGAATGTCGACGCTGTGCGGCAGCTAATCGTCGAAGATCGTCATGTGACATACCGGGAAATAGAGGCATCCGTGGGCATTTCAGGGACTACTATCCAAAAAATCCTGCACGAAGAACTTGGTGTAAGAAAGTTGATCTCGCGTTGGATACCACATTTGCTCAGCGACGACCAAAAAACAGCCCGCGTTAGATGGTGTCGCAAAACTCTGCAGAGATTCAACCGAGGAGAGTCAAAACACGTTTATGATATGGTTAGTGGTGATGAGTCTTGGATATATGCTTACGATCCAGAATCCAAACAGCAGTCAACTGTCTGGGTCTTTCAAGATGAGCCAAAACCGACCAAAGTCATACGCTCACGGAGCACTTCAAAAAAAATTATTGCCTCGTTTGTGGCAAAGGGTGGTCACGTCGCTACTATTGTACTTGAGGATCGCAAAACGGTTAACGCAGACTGGTATACCACGGTTTGTTTGCCACAAGTCATCACAGAGTTTCGGAAAAACAACTCAACACGCCGTATGATTCTGCACCATGACAATGCAAGTTCGCACACTGCTCGCCAAACAAAGTTGTTTTTGAGCACTCAAAACATTGAAATTTTAGATCACCCACCTTACAGCCCTGACTTGAGCCCTAACGATTTTTTTACGTTCCCCAAAATTAAGCAAAGCCTTCGTGGTCAACGTTTCAACTCACCCGAAGAAGCTGTTAACGCATACAAATTGGCGATTTTGACTACCCCCACTTCGGAGTGGAATAAATGTTTTAATAACTGGTTCGAACGCATGCAAAAGTGTATTAAATATCGCGGAGAATTCTTTGAAAAACAATAAATGGTAATAATCTATAATATTGTCTATACTTATTTCAAACGACAAAACTTAAAAGGCAGCCCTCGTATTAATTGCCACTTTTCAGATGTTTTCTTTATCCGTAGTACATTAATTTTCTAGAATCTAGAATCATGTTCTACTTACAATCTACTTGAGATACGACTACATCTTAACGCCTGTGTTTAATAAGCAAGATATTTATATCCCCTACAATATAGCCATAGCACTAGTTGATAATAATAATAATCTGAATCTGAAGACATATCACCTAGCCCCGTGCTAAGTACCGTAAGGACTTGTGTTACGGGTACTAGACAAAGGAATATAATTAATATCCTACTAAAATTATAAATATATATATAAAATGAAAGTTTGCATGTTTGTTTGTTTGTAGATTTTCATGAAATTTGGCTCACACATAGAGATTAACTTGGATTAACACATGACAAAATTTAGTCCCGAAAAATGTCCCTATCCTATTTTCTGTTTCCCATGGGATCGAAATTTACGCGATTGAAACCGCGGGGCGCAGCTAGTGCTATATAAATTTAAGACATGTTATATGTTTTAGATTTTTATTTTTTAAATACATATAAAATATAGATAAACATCTATGACCTAGGCGGGATTCGAACCCACGACCCCTGGCGCTACGTGCTCCGCTTATGCGAGCCCTGTACCACTGGGCCAGCCTGGTCGTCAGTACAAAAAGTAAAACCTGTATCATGTAGTACCTACCTGGAACGATTGTAGTAAATAACTGTTATCCAGTAGTCTTTATATCCACCGCACCAAGAGCAGCTGTTTGACTTATTTACAAATAAATGGATCTAGATTATTTTTTATGGGGCAATCGTAAGTCGAAGAGATCAATAGACTTAGACATCATTAGAAATAGGTCATATTTAGTGCCACACTGCATGCTTGCATGCAGCCGAGATGGGCCGGCAGGACTGGGGAGGTACTCAGTAACAGCTGTGCTGTCGCGTTTCGTGGGGTGTGTGAGTAGCCCGTGGCCTATGGAGTTGGGAGGAGAACGGAGAGCAGCGCATCTGTATACCAGTAAATATTTTTAATTATATGCTGAATATAGAAAAGGTTGAAAAAATGAATGAGGCCCGCTGAGTTTGTTTCGCCGGTTCTTCTCAGGACAGGGCTAGGGTTGAACCGGTGGTAGACTAAATTTTTGACGTTCAAAAAGCAATTTTTCAAATTCTATTTTGAATAAAAATATTTTGATTTTGATTTTGATTGTTATTTGATTGAGAGCATAATTGCTTTCAATCAAAAATAGCTTTCATAGTTATTCAATTTTTTGGCTAACTACTCCAAATTAAAATCCATTCCAGAACAGGAAATCAGAAACCAATGAAGGAAAATGAATATTTTAGTTATTCACTTACTAATTTCGCTAATTACATTAGTATCTGCTACATGTTCGACAAATCAACCCCGGGCCTATTCATATTTCAATGAGGATATACTACTGACGTATATCACCGAGAATACCATGAGAACTCCCTTCCCCGTCGCCAACGAACGGGGGCCACCTCGTCCCTTTGTAATAAAACCCAAAAATCTGATCATTTTTATCCGACAGCCTCTTTAATTGGGTCGGACTATCTTGCCGGAGAACTCTGCGGCGTTTGCGCTTCATTTTGCCGAGTATGACGAGGTTCTCCACGACACAAATATCGCTGTTTACTGTGGCTCATCTATCTGTTACACCCATAGATTTAGAATGTACAAGATACACAATGTCAGAACAGAGGCGATACAAAAAAAACTTTTTGACAAAATATGTCAGAATTACTCCAAAAACACTTACATAACTTTGTCATTATTATGTAATCGGGTCGCTATGGCCTCTTACTCGCGTAAAATAGTGGTCTCATATGTACTTCATCTACTGTCTCTTTTCTTTTCCGTTGATTGGAACTTAATTTGAATGTCTCGCTCCCACGCTTTGTAAATACCCAATTCTAAATCTATGGTTACACCAGTTGTGTAATAGATTTTTTTTAGTACAAGAAGACAAACAAACAAATGAGCTTTTAATAAACATCTACCGACGCCCATAGATATCCGCACAATTTCTGCGCACATGCGTTGTCCTTTCCGTCTCCTCTGCTAACGGCCACCGGCACAAGCTGCACGAAACTTGACAGCATAGCTGTATCTTCACGGCGATATCATGTCAGCCAAATTAGTTCGGCACGACCCGAGAGATACCCCGGTCCTGCTGGCCCAATTAGGCTCAGATGCAGCAAGGCATTACTTCATTGAATATTAATATAGGGCTACATTTGCCACATTTTTAAAATTCATAATATTAAAGTATAAAATAATTATTTGTTACACATTATAATCTGAAATAATATAATGTGATTGCTGAAATTATGTCAAAAGAACACAACATATTGATGATTACAAACATTGATAACACTACATGGCATTAGATATTAGGTCGGAGTGTATCTATGATGAAAGTCTTAATTTATTTTATTATTTTATGATTTTTTTAGTGATGTGCTGTTTCAATTTTGTTTGCGAGATTAAAATGAGAAGTCTTGTCCTTTTTATGACTACCAATTCCCGTAGACACACGCATAATTATTGCCATGCAGGTACGTTGCCGTTAATTGTTTCCCCTTCAACTGATACTCACGTCTCACATGCACTAAACAACAAATCTAGTCGCTTCACGAGGGTGTACAAAAAGATAAGAAATAGGAAAAGTTACCGGAAAATCAGCTGCAATACAAGACGGCACGACCTCTTACAAAAGTAGCCAAATGCATTAATTAATCAATTGTAAAAAAATGACCGTTGTTCTTTTAGGTTATAAGTATAATGAATATTCCTGCCATGTATAGCTAAGAATAAGGTCTACCGAAACTCATGCTCCTAGATAAAATTACCTCTGGGAACTTAGCATTCAAAGTGTCCATAATTAATATTTTTTTATTGGAACGTATTTCAAATCGTTTGTCCCAGATTGTACCAACTTTTTTTTTATTTTACCTTATTTTTTTTGGCCTTCTCAAACTTAGTTTAGTTTAAACTTTTTTTAAAAGTGGGTACAATCCGGTACAAACGACACATTGCATGCTAAGTGCACGAGGTGCCAAAATTACTTAATGTGATCGTGCTTAACGGTGTTTTAATTTATTTCAGTCAAGTTCCCCGTAAGCTCGATTTTCCGACACGTAGAAAAGTAATGTAGAAGTATGTAAAAGCTATTACGCGGTAACTCTTTCAAAAGTTTTTGCTTGCAACATTTTTGAAACATTGATTATATTTGTCATTGCCTTATCTAATAATTAAAAGAACGTAATAATTCAGGCAACACATTAACGTGTCGTATATAAGTAACATTATAAGTAATTTATTTTATTATCTCTACGAAAATCATGCCATCCAAAACTTTGCTTTCGTTATGTCTTCAAGCTTTGTTGCTCCAGGTAAAACTCCACCTTTTCTTAATGTTTAATTGCGTTCATTTTAAGGTTTCTTTCTGTTCACTGTGCATTACAATTTAATTATTAAAGACGCTTCTATTTATCCTTAAATAAGATTTACAACACAAGCTACAAACTCTTGAGATAAAAAATGACCATGTTAAAATTTAATGAAAATAGCCAAAATAAGTTTTGATTTTTTTGCATTCACTTATAAATTTAAAATAACATTGATTTTCACTTTATATTATTATAATTTTACAAACAATTTTATTTTATTTATATCCAAGCACTATTTTAAACTTATTGATTGAGATTCACAATTTCTTCCAGTTCATTTCGGCTCAGTGCATCCCCAATCGCTGGAATGGACGGCTTGCTCCGCAAGCCTTAGCAGCAGGTCTTTCTCCAATAGCAATGGCAGAATCAATCGGGTTCCCCAGAGGGTATTCCCCATATTTTGGTAGCGGTTTGGCATTGTCCAGTGGTTCCCCCATCGCTGCGAAAGGAATACTAGTTACATCTGAAAACGTCTACGACGGCGCTCTGACAGTCGCCGGACGGCTTCCGTTCCTGAGTGCCGTGCAAGTGGAGGGTATTGTCCTTAGCGCCGGCGCCGGTGGGGTCCTCTATGGGTGTAATAGCGGTGGTGTGTCAATATTGGCTGAGGACATTGCACCTGTGGGAGCAGGCTATGGGTTGCCAGGACCATGCAGGGCCTATTACTAGTCATCTTAAATAATAATATATTTATATAATAAAAGTTTAAGTGTTATAATTTCGTTTTTGTTCACTGTGTTTCATATTTATTGAATACATAGTGTGATAATTTGTTCCCAAGTCATATTATATTTTGAAGTCTTATATACCGGATGGAGACTATCATACAACAATAAATTGGACATCGTAATAAAGTCCATAATTAGGACATCCGCAAGAGTTAGTAAGCTGAAATGGCAATAGGCAGGCCACATTACCTGCAGAACCGACAATTGCTGGAGAAAGGTTCCTGAGTAGCGGCCCCGCGCCGGAAGAAGCGCAGTATTGGGCAGTCTCTCACCCGGTAGACCAATGACCTGATCAAGCTCTCGGGGACTTGCGGGATGTAGGCAACTTGTTACTGTAAAATGTGGTGCTTTTTGGTGTAGGCTGATGTCCACCAGTGGATGTCTCCTGGCTGCTAATAATGATGAAGAAATGCTGTGATTAATGTGCTGATGCGGACATCGTGGGTGATAATACTTGATAGTCACTTCAAATCACTTCATATAAATGCCGGATAAAATCGCAGTGCAAAAAGTATTTGCTAAGCTCCTAGTTTGGACGCTACGGGCTGTAGAATCATGTAGAGAGACGCAGATTTTTCCAAAATGTCGACTTAATCAAATGTGAAATGTGGAAAAATCTGATGGTAACGTGAGTGTAATTAATGAAATCTTTGCATTCTTGGCTTAATTGACCTAATTATTATAGGAGATTTATATTGCAGTATCGACTCTCATCTTAAAGAGCCCAAGTGCAGTCCCTAATTTAGAATGGCAAGGAATTCCATAGTTTGGCGAAAAGGACAGTGAAAAGAACAAAAAAAAAGAAAAAAATCTGTAGTTTCTACGGAAATGAATAGGCAGCCTCTCTGCGAGCTTGAGACGACCAAATTTAAAGCGAAGACAAACGTTTCGCAAGTGCTCTAATTTGCTCGAATTTTCTTCTAAAGTATTTAATGAACAAACATCTGCATAGTTGACAATCGGCTGAATAAGAGACAAAGCTAAAGAAATCCTTGTTGAATGAGACAAAAAATATGGTGGTGTTTTTTTAGAGAGTGCATTGAATAATGTCACTGATGTAAAAATCCTATGAGAGATATTTTTATCAAATAAAAACCGGCCAGGTGCGAGTCGGACTCGCACACCGAGGGTCGAAATGTATAAAAAGAAACAAAGAATGAAAGAAAATAATTTTATTGATCACAAAATGATGAAAATACATACTTAAAAATTATCAAAGTTTTTATTTACTTAATATATCATAATATGACCTATAGAGGTGGCCACTCAGCATTTGTCACATCACTACATAATGACGTGACACTGATTTTCAGTGCTCCTCATTTTCATTCGCTTGACGCGACATTAATTATTATTATTTGTAATTTAATGTAACTAAACATCATGATTAATTTCCTATAAACACAAAATACTTAGTGATGTGGAACCGTAAAACGTACATATGCATACATAGGTATACATACACACACATATACACGTATATAAAGACACATACATATACATATCCATCTATATATCACGAGCTACGGAACTATATAAACCGAAAAAGTAAACTAAAGCTGGCCGCTGAATTCTGCAAGTAATACTATTTTATATCTGCGCTTAAAACTTGTAGTTGACTGCGCGTCTAGCAGAGGCGGAGGTGAATTGTTCCAGAATTGAGTTGCGTTGTACATAAAACTTCCCTGAAAAGCTGCGATAGGTGTCTCTGCGACACGTTTATCAGAAAATAAAATAATTTGATCTGTCTATCTTTCAAACAATTGATTTTGACGTAATAGTTTTAGTTAAAGTTAGCTTAATATTTTTTTTTAATTCGTTTATTTTTATGCAAAATTAGAAGAGTGGTTCACAGTATACATCAACCTTTTGTAGGTTAGCTTTGTTTCAACTACGAAGGTCCAATAATTTCGTAAGGAATGGCTGTGACATACGGACTGACAGACAGACAGACAAACATGACGAATCCACGAAGGTTCCGTTTTTTGCCATTTGGCTATGGAACCCTAAAAAATTACACTTATTGGAGTCGGTGTAATATGTCAGTGCACCACCTAAGGTTATATTTAGTAATTTCTTTTATCTGATTCAAATCATCATTTACGCAGGAAATCGAGGATTATATACCTACTTAATAGTAAATCATCCGCATATACATTTACATATACTTAAATAAAATTTAGAAGAAATTATTGTTGTAATCGAATTAATAAAGATAGAAAAGAGTAGGGGAGAAATAACGCCGTCTTGGGGTACACCCGCAATTAGAGAGCACAGTTTGAGAATGTCTCATTAACCTGTATTTGCTGTGATTAGCCACGAAGATAAGTATAATAAATATGCGTATGCACAAGAAAAGTTATGAGCCTTTTGCTTGATGTACTAAAATCTTATGATCATCAGTAATTTTTGGACATAATTAAATAAAATTCATATCGTTATTTTCATTTAATTTTTATATTTATTCACTAATTACTTAATAGTCAATAGATTTAATTAATAATAATAGGGCCCTGGAGCCCCGCAGCCGCAGGCGCAGCTGCCGCTGATGGTGACGACCCCGGCGGCGGGCAGGTCCCCGGCGAAGCGCACGGCGCCGAGGATCGGCACCTGCCCGGCCACCAGCGTGGTGCCGGCCACCGGCATCTCGCCGGCCACCGCCACGTCCCCCACTCCCGCGCCGCCGTACGCCGCCGCGTACTCCAGCGCCGGCGCCACTCCCACTACTCCGGCGGGACCGTACGCGCCGTACCCGCCTATCGCTCCGATACCGGGAGCGACGCCGGGCCCGTAGCCGCAGCCGGCTGGTCCCAAGACCTGGCTGTACACGTTCTGGAAAAGTAAATAAATTTGAATTTGAACAGACTTCAATTTGATCTCAATGAACCTAAACTAGAAATTTTAATTATATGTTCAATAAATAGTTTATTCAATATCTTAATCTTTTTACCTGTATTATGACTAGGCAAGAGATGAAAAAGAAAATTAAGGAAGACATATTTTTCGTCGTTTATTGTAGTTAGACACAAAAAAACTTATATGGTACGGCACTTTATATATAGTTCTGTGTGTTAATTTTAATATATTTGTAACACATTCCATTGTATCTGATAAAAAGTTGTAAAACAGTTTAATTTCCGATAACATGTTGTACACAAGTAAAGTGTAATGGCGCGATAAAACTGACAGTTGCATCAATAATAAGAAAAAATATTAAAATAACTAAATAGAGGTTAAAATTAGAATATTGTGTAAAAATCCATATTAAACAAACACTTTCGCATTTATAATAAAATACGAAAATATGGTTGTTTGTTTATTTGTCCTTCTTTCACTTCAAATCGGATCAACAGATCGATGTGATATTTAGTAGGGGAGACCGGGGCTGTTTGTTACAGGGGTAAGTTGAATGAAAAGAATGGAGAGAGATAAATTGATGATTTAAAGAGACAAAAGTTACGCTACCAAAGCTACTTTTTACCCCTGGCGTGGGGTAAAAAGTGACAAGCATTTTTTCTACTATTTATTAATGAACTCCGTTTCTAATCGTCTGTTATGTAAAATTATTTTTGAAATTAAATCTTGAATAGATACTTAATCAAACAAACCTAAAATTGGGTAGTATACAGAAAGAAGGAAGGAATAGCTTACAGAAAATGTTATGCCACTTTTAGAAAAAAATGTATTAACCAACCCCGGACTACCCTAGTAGAGATAGTTGACGGACTGAAGGGTCCCATAGGCTCCTTTTTATCGCGAAAAACCACGCGAGCGAAGCCGCGGGTAACAGATAATAATATCTATAATTGTAATAAAAATAATTAAAATGTCAAAGGAAGCCAAAGCATACGCTAGGGAAGGAACACTACCGAACGTAAGTCTCCGCATCCAGCCACCATTCTTAAGTCGTTACACCATCGTAATTACACCACACTTGCCTGCTACATATATACATTGGCCATCTGTACGTCTGAAGACATGCTCGGCTCTCTTCCACTTCAGCGTACTGATTCTGCGGTCTGTTCTGTCGGTTAGTTTAGTTCTTTGGCGAAAGATTTCATTGCAAAGTTGGTCAGCCAAAAAGAAATTTGTAAACCAAGCGTTTCGGCCGACCACTGCTCTAGGGGATACATGGTCACTAAACATGTCCTTGGTCCAGATCCAGATACATACCGAGACCTATTATTGAGTCGGCTAGGGCATTTAGCATATCTTCCAAGTCCTGCAAAGTTACCGCCAAGATTACAATGTTGTCTGCAAAACGTAGATGTGTAATGAACCTATTGATAATAATGCCGTGTACGTTCCAATCGACCATCTTAGGGTCAATTCACACCGAAAGCGCGGCGAAGGGCAGCGTAGCGAAGCGTACTTTCAGTGTCATATGAATTTAAACTTTATTTTCATTACTAAAGTATTTATTATCGAATTCTCGCGACTTCCGCGCTGAATGCAGCGACTGCTCGAGCATTCGCGGGAATCCGCGCGTCTAGTTCGAGTTTCTCATGCGATAATAAGTATTATTGTAATTATTATGAAGTTGAAATTCATATGACACATAAACTCCGCTCCGTTTCGCTGCACTTCGCCGCGCTTTAGGTGAGAATTGACCCTTAAAGACGTCCTATAGTTGCTGCTTCGCGAAGCACTTTGATTGTTCTTATACTGTGGCTGTGTACTTGGTTGATCATATTTATGGCTTTGTATAGACATCTCATGACTTGGACATAACGATTGTTGATAAGAAATCTCTGCATGGACTCCAGAACAGCCCAGATCTCAACGGTATCGAAAGCTTATGCGTAGTCCACATACACAAGGTAAAAAAGCAAGTCGTATTCCTCAGTCTTCTGGACTACATGTCTAGGTGTATGTATGTCATCCACGTTGATAAAACCTTTTCGAAACTAGTCTGCTCAACGGTTTGGAAGTCAACAATTTTTGGACAAGACCAATGTATCGCATAGGCTCAAATACTACTGGGCCGATTTGAACCATATTCTCACTTATAGAAATCTACATTATCAGCATAGGATATATTTTATTATAATTGACTATTTGGCGTCAGACGAACCCAATGTACACGGGTTGTCTATTTGTCATCCTTAGTTACAGGAGGTATATTTAAATTCAAAAACGGAATACACTAAGACGAAAATCCAGATTTTAATTATTACGAAATCATTATCGCGTTTTTTAGGAGATTCCCGCCCAAAAACATCCACGATACAAGACGATAAAAACGTTTTCGTAAGGTACAACAAGTCTACAACAGCTAATCTTAAATAATATTACTTAGTACACATGTACCTTCCAGGCGTGGTCAAGTTCTATCGTGCACAGTTCGACAGTAATGAAGCAACAGCAATTCCTAGCAATTGCGAGTGAATTAGCTAAAGAAATAAAAATAAAATCGATTTCTTTACTGAGGTCGATTATCTAATACTTACTACAGATAGAACAAAAATCAAACAAGCTTTATGCAAATTTTACATCTGTGTGATACTAGTTTTATAATCTAAAATACCTGTTCATAACTGTTAATTACTGTTACAGCCTTATTGGCTGTATGCTGTATGCTGTATTCAGATTGGTGTAAATATGCGCATAAATATATTTGGGTGTAAGGCGCTGCCTTTTTTTATAAGACAATGAAGACATTTTTATTAGGTAAAACAGAAACGTTATATAGACATCGCATTATGCACTATCAAAACGCCGAAATATGCATGCAAATATACACTGAGAAAGGTCTAAATACACACTAGAAAGGCGAAATATGGACAAAATAAGCACAATCGAAAAAGTTTTTTATTGTCCATATGAATCTCTAGTTTCTTCAGCTAATATCCATATCAAATAGTTAAAGAGATCAGTGCGTATTTCACTAATTACTTATTCGTAGATAAACAAGTAGTTTTTTTTAATTAGATTAGTGCAATATTTCTTAATGAATTTTCGGCATACTTCGCGCGTTCGCTGAGTTTGTGCGAGGCGGACGTATACAAGGCTCAACGTATATAGTTCAATGGACACGACACGCTTTTACACGTATGAATAACTTAAACTGAATGAAATATGCACTATCACTGAATAAGTATCAAAATATGCAATAACGCTATAAAAGTAGCATTACACGCAAATGCAAATATGCAAATGCATTATAATCCGATGTCTAGTTATAAGTGTTACAGAATGTGTTACAAGGATGTTTTTGAGTCCCTGGATTAGTAATTTGGCGTAAAAGGGAAAAATATCAAAGATATTAGCTTAATGTTTATTATCCGTGTCTATTTTGTTACGCATTCCATTTTTTTTTTGTTCAGCCTATGTTGTCCCACTGCTGGGCAAAGGCCACGCCACGCATTCCATAATAAATAAAAAATAAAAATATATCAAGTTTTATAAATATTTATTTACATTAAAATATAAATTATTTACACTAAAATATTCCAACGCGTCCGCAACCGCAACCGCCAACAGCTGGTCCCGCCAGGGCCAACGGTCCCGCTAGTCCGGCTGGTCCCAGACCCGCTGGTCCCAGACCCGCTGGTCCCAACCCATACGGTCCATACGTTGCAGGAATATCCTCGCTCAACATGGCGACGTTGCCGCTCCCGCAGCCGTACGTGATCGCGCCCACTCCAGCCGTTGGCAGGGCGCCTTCCAACGACACGGCGCTCAAGAATGGAATCTGACCAGCTATAGTGAGAGCTCCGTCGTAGATGTTTTCTGATGCGATTGACAGCCCAGTGGGCGCGAGAGGCGATATGCTCGTGACAGCGAAGCCACCTCCTGATGACGGTGCTAAGGCTCCAGTACTAAGGAGCCATTCGGGAGCCAGAGGTCCCCTTGGATCTCCCAAGCACGCTGCTTCTCCATAAGGTCCTATAAACTGAGCCGATATGATCTGAAAGGAAAATTAAAAAGATTATGAAATAAGCTCTATAAAAAATAATCCCTAACCTAAATCGGATCGAAAAAGAAGAAATAGATTTTCTAACTTTGTTTCCTGAGAGAATCCCTCTCTCTGGAAATTCAGATCATCAAAATTCTTTCAAAACAACTTTCAAGCTTCAACTAAATATATAAAAAATCCTGGGGGAGTCCTATCTCCATCAGTGGACGTCTTCCGGCTGCTAATGCTGAGGATGATGATGATGAAGATTATGATAAGTAAATTTTATTTTTGATTCCTAACGAATCGATCG
>LUGF01028977.1:561451-581288 GCA_001625245.1 Calycopis cecrops | reverse complement strand
AACCAAACAAACAAACAAAGTTTTCCTCTTTATAATATTAGTATAGATAATTCTTTCTATTATATCAACTTTCACTTTGTAGCAATTCAAACCAGTCGCAGAAAAATGCAAATTGGGAAGTAATGTTATTTAGAACGTTAAAAATTTAGATCACTAAAAAATTCACTGGTGACTTCGGAACGCTACGTGAACCGCTCTTAAAATAAACTTTGAAAGGAAACTGCTCAAAAATTTAGAAACGCAATCTGCTTATGTGGAAGAGCTTGAAGTGCTTTATAATGTTTATACTGGCTTCTACTTGATTTCTTGATGCCTAAATAATTGTATCTATCATAGCACAGTGTAGTTACTTAACTCAAATAACCCGACATCGTCAATCTAACGCTGTCCTGGCGATAGATCTTTAGTTAGTAGTAGTAGTAGTAGTAGTAGTAGTAGTAGTTAGTCCTAGGTCTAGTAATACTTTGTGCGAAGTTAATTGAACTGAGGGGTTGTTCTTTGTACCCCTCTTATAAGAAGATGGGAGTAGAGACCAGAAAGATGGGACTCTTTTGCAAACGTTATTAGGGGCTAGTATCAGAACCTCAACTCATTGCACTGCCCCTAAACTGGTGGAACTCGTTCTGGAGTGTGAGATAGTCTCTTCAAAAACATGTACTACAAAAAGTCATTCGATTCGAAATAACATTTAGAGAAATGTATCTGACATGTTTAAGTATTAGCAAATAAAAATTAATAGAGGAAAATTCAGAAACTTTATTAAATATCAATCTGAATAGAATAAACCCTTGTACTTTTTGAAGCCTCGGTAAAAATTAACATCGATTTTTACTTAGGCACTAGACTAAAAAAAACAAGCTAGCAAGCTGTTACTGTGGTGTCTATAATCAATTCAATTAATCAATCTAGAACTGTTGTTTTACAAATAACCCTGTAGAGATATTTACGTATTTTTTTTTTGTTTATTCCCTATTATAGATATTTATCTAAAATATGTATCTGATAATCAAATGTTTTCTTTACCTAATAAAAACACATTTTTTATGATTTTGACGATATTTTGACAGATAGGTACCTACATTAGTCATAAAACAAATATTTGTAATATTGTCCAAACAATTGCGGCACCTAACTTAATGTTAATAGTATTTACTTGGCCCAATTTTTTGAATTCTGTCCTTCATGCTTAGTAGAAGTAATTTCATTATTTGACAAATATTCACAGTAAACAAAAACAATAGATTAGGTATCGTAATAAATTATCATAATAATGTTATTAATAATAAAATTATAATTTTTAATATGGTAAATAGTGTAAATTTAGCATAAAACTATTGCATACATTATATTATAACTCTTAAAATCTATTCTTTATTTATGTCAATACATTTAAGCACTTAACAAATCTCTAATTAACAACGACATAAGCTGAAAATGCAGTTACTGAATTTGCAATAAGGCCAACGAGGTACTCCACTCGCGCTCGTAAAACTGAAGGACAAAAAGTGTTTTAACGAAAAACGTAGCTTGTAATGCTATTATTTTATAATTTTTATAAGTAATTTTATTCGGTGTCTTTTTTTTTAATTATATTGGTATTTTATTTTGTGTAATGTAAATGAAATACGTATTAATGTGTAAGAATAACAAATCTTAGAACATAAAGTATTGTAATTTTATTTTTTTTATAAATAATATTATTGGATAGCTTTATGTTATTAGTGTTGGTGTTTTTTTTATTTGTAAATACGTGTTGATATTACAAATAAAAAATGTAATATTATGTAAGAATAAAAAAGAAGAGTACTTTTTAAATTACAATTGAATTCTTGATATTAGATTCAAATCTTTTTTACTTGTTGTCAATATGACAAACCCTTTATATTAATAATATTTATTTAATAATATTTTTTTCAATTAATCACATACCAGCCATATACCAGATTTGGAATATACTGTCAGTGGAAAAAAGAATAAATTTAGCTTTAGCTAAATATTAAATCGGTTTCACCAAATGGCCCCTCTCTTTTCCTTCGAAAAAATGAGCATCTGAAGTAGGTCAAGGTCTGTAGAGTTTTGATTCAGGAATTGAGTGTCAAACTCTGCTTTACTTTTGGAAGAGATATGCCTCGCAAACTTCGAAGTGTTTCTGGACATGAAGGTTATAATTCAAGCAAAATTTGTAACTTGGAGTGTATCCTCGTAATTATTCGCATTTTATTAAATTTATTTTCAAACTAACTGTACTCATTGCGCGTTGCTATCCTAATTTTTTTCAAGTAATTCTTAAAAAGTTGCTAAGATATCAATGCTCTAGTACGAGCAAATTTCAATGACTACTGACGCTCATAGACATCCGCACCAGGGGCTCTCCACCACTTTTACCAAGTCTTCAATGCCCCGAGTAGCGGCCGTGCACACCATCACTATCCGTTTTTATATAACACATATTTTAATATGCAATACGTAAATCGTTCAATCTTTCGTTGTTCAGTACTAAAATGTTTTGTATCCTCGTCTACCTTCGCCGAGTAAAACTACAAGCGCCACTAAATGGAAATCAAACGACAGCTTCGATCAATCACTGACACTCTGCTCAACTGCACTTACGGATCCATCCATTTATCCACGATCATCATCACTTTCATCCACTAACAAATAGGCTTTGAAATATATTTCTATATCAACATCATCATTGTCAAGTCTTTAGTTAGTTTAGTCTGTACCTAAGTAATAGGCTTCAATTACAATACAAGTTTAATAAGAGCTGTAATTCATGCGTGCTGCAGTGGGTCGACATAAAGTTACAGCGCTGTCGCGTTTCATGCAGTTTCTCGTGGCCCATTAGAGAGGAAGACAAAAGGAATCAACACGTTTATATAATAAATATGCGGATATTTATTGGCGTCGGCACTAATTAAAAGGCTCATTTGCTCGTTTTTACTACTTAAAATCCTGATATTTGCCACCCATGCATATTCCAGGCCAGCTACACTACGGAGATCATCTTTCCACCTGGTCAATGGTCGACAGCACACGAAGTGTCTGCCAGCGCATTTTCGAAGGTTTATCATCAAGAAACCAGCACTCGCAGCTTTTTGACGACTACGCCAAGAAGCCAAAAAATATCCGCAAGTATTCTTCGCGGATCTGTTGACTCCTCTTATAAGGGCTACCGA
This sequence comes from Calycopis cecrops, assembly GCA_001625245.1. NCBI lineage: Eukaryota > Metazoa > Arthropoda > Insecta > Lepidoptera > Lycaenidae > Calycopis > Calycopis cecrops. The sequence goes on along the minus strand of LUGF01028977.1, from coordinate 578,109 downwards.
AACAGCACGAAACACGAAAACATAACTGTCACTTCGAGAGCGAGAGGTATTTCTCCTTTCGTGCCGGCTGAATATACTACAGCACTACGCAGCACTAACACTACTCTTAAAATTTGAATCTTGGCTTCCAATTTGGAACTTTTTCCAGTTATCTGAGTGTACGACCAGCCCACTACCACGACGAGCCGAGTCTTAATTCCAGTAATTCCCAGTAGATGTCGACTGAAGTCTACATAATTCGGTCGGGATATATCACCGCGAGTATTATTGGCAGTGTTTCCGAGTTCCCGTACTATCTTAATTAATCGTGCGCTCGCAGTCTTTATTGCGATCCCCACGCCTGACTTGCCACCCGCTCACGCAACGAGTTACATAAACTAATAACATCATCAGCGTAAGTTTCATTAATTGTGGATAAAAATATGATTTTTCGTTAATTGGAAAACGTAACGTATACATTGTCTTGTGTATTTGCCTCAAAGGTTTTATCGTCAAGCTTTTATCGACCCAACAATGGTGGACAACATCTCTTTCAATTAAAGATTAAGGAAGAGGTAACGCCATGCTGCATTTAGCTGATTTCATGTGGGAGCTGCATCTGGGGTGGTCTCTTGCTCACATGATGCTGCTGCAAACTAAATAATTTGCCATGGATTTATCGACACTAATTGTTCACGCAACTAGCCAGTTATATAAACTAATAATATTATCATCGGCTTTTACTAGTTCAATTTTTGTCAAGTCATTTTCCGTTGATTGCAAAAAGTAAAATATACGTGGGTAATAAATAATATTCCACACACAAACATCTCTTAAGCTTTCGATCAAAAAATAAAGGAAAGAAAAACATACTAGGTAATAAGAGTAACTATTAATTTTATTGAAAACCGCAGCAATTCAGATCAGCCAAACGTGAGATAATTGCAGACAAACAAACATATATTCAAATCAGTCAATTAGGTCGAATCGAGAACGTCCTTATTTTGATATTGATTAAAAATGCATAGAATAAATGTGAATTTTTACAGAAGAATAACAGACAATAATAATCTGTATGTTTATTACCACTACGTTAGACAAAGAAGAAAATGGGAATACTTTGCACCCTTGCAAAATGTTCCCATTTCATTTTCCCTGCGTCAAAAAAGAGGCCAGGGTTAAGTAACATAAGGACTTATCTTACGAGTCTAGTGCCCATATCAAAGGAAATATTTTTAAGTTATTTTTTTTATAGATATGCGTATTATAGTTATTATATCAACAGCCATGACATTAAATGCTTGCTACCATAGCTGCGACAAGACCGTTCCACCAAACGATCGTCAAATTGTAGAGTTTCACATGATATCGGAAAACTTTTTACTATTCGAACTATAAATCCCCGAAATATGTAAATAAATGTTCCGTTTCTAACGTCATCATCAGAATTTATCAGAGTTATATAAAACCACTGTTTGTGAAAGTCGTTTAATTACGCCGGGAGTAACGATCCCTAACTACAGCAACTTCCAAGAATAAACCGCGAATTAATTTGATACAAGTGCTGAGCTGATTACATGAAAAATTAATTAAATACTTAAATAAATTAAAGACGCTTAAAAGGTAAACTACGTAATAGTCGTTAACCTTTATTTAACACTGATACTGGCCTCTACCTCCTACTTAGACTGGCTATATTGTATAAGAGATAAATGAAATATAAATCAGTTTATTTATTTATCAGTTTATGTACACGGAAAAATAAACATAAAAACATTCAGTTTTAGAAATTTTGGCACGAAGGACCTGCTTATCCCATTATGGAAATTCTACCAGCAGTCCTGCTACAGGAAAATGCATGATATATTGCTATGTAGACTAACAATAATAATAACATTACAATTTCTAATAGGTGCAGTGTGTTTTCTCAAATAATTTACATAAGATATATTGTATATAATAATTCAGTACATTTAAGTAAATAAAATAAAAAAATACAAGGAGAAGAAAGAAGAGAAAAAAATACGAAAAAACCGTTCACTATCAAATCCCATTTAAGAAAAAGAACAACAATAAAAAAGAGGTAAGTTATAAAAACTCAAATGTTTAGGAAACAGCGTGTCCTATAAAAAGGTAAGCTCGCGACCTAAGTTAAGTTTGATCATAATTGTTCAATATCGAAGGTGTAACTTATAAATCTTTTCACGTCATGAAAAAACTACCAAATGCGTAATCAAAAACTGATTTTATGGATAGGCTTTATTTAATACTAGTGAGCTTTGCAGTTTCCAAAATACATATAATATATCGATCGACCGAGAGATACTTACCTTTTGGGCGCCTCGGTCTACCGGACTTCTTCACACCGCACGAAACGAAACTACGAAGCTGTTTCTTTACGCAGGCAGGCATTATGTGAGTGAGAAGAGTCTCAGTCATGTCTTTGATATAAAACTCGGATATAAATATAAAAAGAAACCACAGAGATACAATCTGGAACGGTTGTATCGATAATTTATTTTAATGAACGTCAAAAAGCGAACCGAATACAACACATCTTTCAAGTTGAAAATTACCTTGAATCTTCCGACCTGTTTTAGAGAACTTTAATCACAAACATAGTGACAGATTTGTATAGTATATTACATTTCTGGGACTAATTTTTCGTATAGGGCACGTGATATCAGGCACAAGTATTTTATTGCATTAGGAAGAATAAAAACGGTAGAGTTTTTGTTTATATTCTTTATGAAATACAAAGAGCGAATGATTAAGATAAAACGAATTTCTCCGAGAAACTCCTAAAAAGATTCCAGACCTGATTGTTTGATTTAGTGTGATCCAGACAAGAGAAGTGTGTTTTATTTTTTATTGTATCACAAAACAAAGGGTCAATAAGCAGTGTTTTCGTTTGAAATTGTCCTAGTTAAGATATACGGGTTTAGAGTCTGTACTTAGTTAAACCACAGATTAATAAACTTAACTTAAACCTCCACGACGGAACATCAGGATTCTCACAAATCACAAAGCGACACAACAGACCTTACTTATTTCACACAGAAAGGACTCTCGTAGTCTAGTGGAAACTATATTGAACTAGAGATCAGTAGGTCGTCGGTTGAAGCCCCGTACGAATAGTATTATTCGAGTTTTTAATTTCTAAAAAGGGAGTCAGAAAGTTGGCGGTGTTATACATCTGTGCCTCGTAAAGTCCTCTGCCTCGGAGAATTGTCGGTGCTTACACTCCTATCATGTCAGTCTACCGTGCCATCGGAATTGGAGCATACGGGAATAAAAAGTGCACTTGTGTCTGTGCACACTTATGGATCGTTATATGCCCTGCATAGTTAACTTAACTGTTGTTATAGTAAGGATTTAAAAGTTCTCTATCAAAACAGCGAAATAGCCAAAATTCGGCGAGGACGACTTTCTTAGAGAGCGCGTTACCCGATTCGGCTGCAATGCGGCAAGTAATTCCAAGTATAAATTCTCTTAGGTGCCTGCTAAGAGCCACATTTAATGTTAATACTTCACCGTACACCGTCGTTGGCGAAATCCATTTAGCTGCCTCATTGTATAACCTCGAATAATTTGTGACACTATGTTACGTAATCTGTTGGAATATTTGTTTTGGCATTGAGTTTATCACAAATTAACCATTCTTTTTTCATTTATCAATCTATCTACTCAATGTTTACAATAATGATGCATGATAAAATAATTGTTAGAGAATGCTGTACCTACTATCTAAATTTTTAATTGACTGTGAAATAGAATTTCTTCGATCGTACGTATCTGTCTATAATAATATAACGCAGATGGATTTTAGCGTATTTGTGCCATTAGATTTGTGTCTTGATAGCGCAAGTGATCTGTATACAACACATACTATATTAAGTAGTCATTTATTATGTTTATAATTTTAATTTTAGTTTAATCATAATTTATGTAAATAGATGTTCACCTCCAATGGTCGACGTTACGTAATAATATTCAACGTACAGGGTACTGGTTATTTCTACTCTTCTATGTGGAATAAACTTTCAATTTGCAATTAACTTTTTATACGTCAGTTTAAGACTTTATGATGCTAGTGATAAACGACGTTTATAAGACTCTTTTAAAAAGTTTTAAAACTCTTTTAATTCACAGAGGAATACTAGATTTCTTTTGAAATACATTACTTATAACCAGATTTTAAGTTTAGATATAAAAGCAGAGTAATTTGGCATAGACTTATTTATCTTAATATTATTAAACTTGAAGTTTTCTTTTCGTTCTTCAAACATGACTTGAATGAATTCTAGTAAAATTAAGGTGGATAAGTAGAAAAATTAAGATAGATAAGTAATAGTTTGTATAAAAGAAAACGAACTGAATATTTCGTCTGACTTTTTAAAGTCTTTTCTTGGATTTAAAAAATTCATTTTTATTCTTTTAATGATGATTATGTCAAATTAGTAGTACAATAATAGCAATGGACAGCCGTTACTACTGCACCTAGAAATTTGAATTTGAATTTTAGTTAGTACAAGAGATATGGTCTAAGTGAGCATAAATATATGAAAATTGGTATTTAATTTAAACTTGTATATGTGTAAGTTTGTATGTTTGTTTGTTTGTTACTCCTTCACTGCTGAACCGATTTTCATGAAATTGGGCACACACATAGAGTGTAACTTGTATTAACATATAGGATAGTTTTTATCTCGAAAAAATGTTCCTATGGGTTGCCATGGGATGATTTTCTACTTTCCACGGGATCGAAATTTACGCGGGTGAAGCAACAGGGTTAGTTGAATGTAATTACTTTTGTCCAATGGTGAATGCAATACATTATTGGCAATTTAGTACTAAACCGCTAATGTATTCTGGCTCTTCGGCTAATAATGCCTGTAGCATGGCGCGTCATGAGTCGGATGAGCTGAATGAGCCGAATGCTCCGAGCCACTTGTGATTGCGATTTCAATTATGTAACAATAGCGTTCCGCTTTATATAATTCAGGCTTAGATTTTACTAGGAAATGCATGCGGAGTGTCAGCCATATATTATATCAGATGAAAAGAGGTTTTTGTAAGAGATAATGGCATGCTGCATTGGCGCTAAATTGAGCCGGCTCGATGGTAAGCTTTTTGAATGGTATGTGAGTTTCCTGAGGCTTATAGGAGTGGAGGAGGGGGGAAGAGGGGCAACACTACTGCATAACAATTATACAGATATCTATGGCTATCGATAGTCATGACAAGGCTTTCTTTGCCCCCTTATGCTATAAAAATATGGAGAGAGATATTATGTTTTGTCAATTATGTACGCTTATCCTTTTCTTTGGGTAGAGCAGGGGAATACCTACCAAGGAGCCCGGATGGCTCAACCTGGTACAGCATCGAGCTCGTTAATTAGGTTGCCCCTATTGACTAAACCCATGCCTGTGCTTTCAGCCGCTCAGGATCCTTCCAGTGACAGGCTGGCCTCTGTGAAAAGGCCAGACTTCTTTTCCTTTGATTGTGTCCGGCAGCCTTTAAACTGTCTCTACAACGTTAGAACCCTGCAATTAGGTCAGGTTCCCATCCTGACCCTTGGTCCCAATACTGCCATCTGCTAATTTAGATGGACGGGTGGAGGACATCCCAGCTGAGCTGCTCTTAATCTAGTTTCTCCCCTTAAGCCTGTCCAATATGGGTAGCCCTTTCCGGCATAGCCACGGGGATAGAGGCACGGTAGCCTCCAGCCCCCCACCAGGAACGTAAACTTATCCTGCTATAAGCCTCACATGAGTAAAATAATCTCGAATGTGTTTGCGCAGTTTATTGTAAAGTTATCGGGGTCACCTGAGCTTGAGTTACAGCATGCATATTTCGTCACAATACCAATTTTCTCCCACACTGCTTGCCGTCCGAAAGTCCATAACGCAGGATTGATATGCTATATTCGGGTTACTGCGCTCGTAAGTTTTGCTTTAAAAATATGCATATTATGTTTTTAATTTAGAGAGTGTAGTAAATAGCTAGAATCCTGACAGAATACTCTCTTTTAGATGATATTTACGTGTTGCGATGTCTTTATATAGTAATTTACCTGCTTTAGTTTGTATTATTTAGGATACCTCAGAATGGTATGGAAATCAAAATTAAAAGCGATGTTTGAGGTTGTTGGAAAATCTATTTTATCTGTTGTTTCTTTATAAGCCTAAAAAATAAATACAAACTTCATCTTTTTAATGTTATTTAATCACAAACTAAATGTTTGTGCACAGTTTCATACGAAAGGTAAATCAGATAAATACTCATTCCAATATATCAATACGGGGTTCCCTCGCAATAAGATCATAAATACTTGTCTTCTTTTAAAGTAAAGACTTATTTTTATTCGAATTGCAGTATTATGTTGTGAAGACATAATTTATATGACCTAACTTAACTTAAAAATAACTAATGGTATATGGAGTTCAACAGGGACAATCAAAACTACTCGTGACTAAACTTTGTTAACTACTTACTACTAAAATATCTAAGATTTAGAAGCTGTGGTTTGGTTGACATTATTATAAGTGGTTTTCTTAAATAAAATTTCCAATATGGCTTAAACATATTTCTGTGCTCTTTCTGCATATATGAATAATTATGTTATTTTACAAATTGAATAGAAATATATTTGATATTGTTTGGTATGGTTTGAATATTTTGTAACGATTTCGCGTGCAGCACGATTATACGAGCATTTGAACTCATAAAATGATCTGAATAATTAGATTCTCCAAAGAAATCACTTTTACCAGTTTCTTGAAAACCTTTAAAAGAATCAATACATTTATTTACTTCACGGGTTGTAAAGTTGACTCATTCAACTCTCGAAAACATAAATCATCATTGACATTAAAGCTGTATTTAAAACAAAAAAAATCGGTTGTCTGTAAAGCGGTTTACTGACGATAGTTGAACGTGACAACGTCTTAAGAAAATACTGTTAAAATGGTAGCATTTTTCAAAAGAAAATTTTAATTTCATTTGTTTAATAGATTTGTATGTATATAGAGAAGGAGGTAATTGGAAATAACAATGAAATTGATCAAGTTATATTTATTTATACGCATAAATTCAATTATGTCAATTTTTTTTACAATTTAATAGTTAATTAACTAATATAAATAAACTATAATATAAACTATAACTCGATAATTATTTCGATTAAATAGTAAAGCCATCAATTTTTTACCCATCGTGAAATAGTTCAGTTAACTTATTGTTTTAATTTTGTCAATTATAGTATAACCTACAATCGCTGCACCGATGCTATTTATTTTAATGATGAAAGCTCGAATATTCGACTATAATATATCACTGAACATATAATTAATATCGAAATAATCATTACCTTTATCGCTGCAAGTATCGTTGCTATAAACAATTGACACCACATTTACATGGAACGCCTCAGAGCGAGGTAACGCCGCATAGCGAGGTAACGCCGCATAACGAGGTAACGCCGCATGAGTCATGTTTTTAACGTGCGTACAGCCGGCTCAATCGAATTATAAGACGTTGTCACGTCAAAAATATTTCTTACGATAATATAAAGCAAATTGAGTAAAAGGCAACTGAAATTTATATTTCACTTTATAAGCCCACTTATACATTTTAAACATATTTTAATTCTATAAGTTACCGAATTGATAAGAACTTTTTTTTTTGATAACCTAACCTAACCTAACCTAACCCAGGAAAATATATTTACGAACCCGGGTGACCCGTAGACCTATGTCGGACTCAATACCTACTCAGTGCAGTACCGACTAAACCCCTGCGGGTGAATCCCCTTAAGCCTGTCCGACATAGCCTTGAGGATCATTGAGGCACGCAAGCCCACCCACCACGGTAAGGTGGCAGCATCTTCGGGAGGATCGATAAGAACCAAATCCAGAATTGTTATACAAATTTTCTCGCTCTTAACAGTCATTGAGGAGAATCAAAATCGTTTCATTTTCAACAAAGTATCTCAAGTGTATAAGCACCAAATCCTGAGCTACAATGGGTACCACTTTTCTTGCACTCAATTTGTTTAATTAACATTTGCATAATTAAGAATCAAAACAGCCTTAATTAACTACACACTTATCTAAATAAGATGGATCGCAGGCTAAAAAAGTTCATTTTTGATTACCAAGAAAAAAAAAAGTTCCGTGACATAAGGAAAAGTGATTTAATTTACTGTACTCATAATATAAAAGCCTATCTGAATGTCGTAAACGATGATTAAATCTAAGTATAGAGAACCACATCAGTTGTGTAAGACAATAATACCTACATAAAAATGTGTGTAGACATAATTTCACTCTTTGTCACCATTAGCCCAGCTGCTAGAGGCAAATAAGGCTTAAAATTTACTGTAATTAGGTCCAGCAAATTATGCGCAAAAATGGGTTGGTCTGTTCACACACAATGAGAGAAAATTTAGTGTGTCATTTTTGGAGTTGCGGAAGACTGTTTAAAAAATGGTTTTATAGGTAAAAAACAGTTTTTTTAAGATAACTAAAAAACAACAAACAATATAGATTTAAAATTTTTATCCTTTTAAAGTGATCATAATGTGGTCATTTTGCGACCTTAAACTTCAAAATCGGTCAACAAATTGTTTAAATAATTGCAAAAAACCATCAAAAACACGCAAGTTTTTAAATATTTTTGTTTTTTTTTTAAATGTTCTTGTAAGCTTGTAACTGTGCATACATATTCCTTTTAACAACTTACACGTACCATAATTTTTTTTTTTGAAAAATTTTTACAACTTTTTGAGTTATTGACAATAAACGCTAAAAAAAAGATAAAATAAAGTAAAAATTTATAACCTTCCCGTGGTTGTAGATATGTTTTATTGGTGTTTATTTTTGCGCATTGGCTTATATTTTATGAATATGAAAAGTATTGTTCCAAAAAAGAAAAAAAATGCGTATTTTTCATTATAGTCAAAAAAAAGAGACATTTTTTTTTGTAAATTGTTTATAAAATCAATTTGTAAATTGTTTATAAAAAAATCATTGAACAATTCGAATAAATAAATGTGCTAGTTGTTATTATTTTCGCGCGCTACCCCAGATTAAAAAAAAAATGGTCAAAAAAGACCTAAATTTGAGTGAGATATGAAGAATTTTCGGCCGCGAGCCGATTTGAAACTTTTCAGTGATGACGTCACACACGTCAATTAACAATTTCTGGAAACACTTTTTCTGGTGAATAATATTTTTATAGCAGAGTTTAAGTACCTATCGTACTATAGCCCAGTTGCTAGAGGAAACTAAAAGACAACAAACAATGCGTATTTTTAATTATAGGAAAAAAAGAGAGTTTATTTTTGTAAATTGTTTATAACAAATTAACTGAACAATTCGAATAAATAAATGTGCTAATTAACAACTGCTGGAAACACTTTTTCTAGTGAATAATCTTTTTATAGCAGAGTTTAAGTATCGTACTAGAGGTAGCCTGAGTTTCGATCCTTAATATTTATAATTAAACAAATTATGATTTTTATAAAAAAAAAATATCTTCGCCCCCAATAAAGATAAAGCTTTAATTTTTTTTTTAAATAGGTTAAAAATCGTCGGAACTCAAATATAAATTTTCACATCGATACGAAAAATTGCCCCTTGGCAAAATGCGAAAACGTGCGGACCAAAAATGGGCCATTTTTCGGAGGCCATTTTAAAGACGATAGCGATCGAAATTGGAACAATACTTTTCATATTAATAAAATATAAGTCAAGAAGCAAAAAATAAGCACCCATAAGACGACTACAACTACGGGAAGGTTATAAATATTTACTTTACTTTTTTTTTTTTAGCGTTTTTTGTCAATAACTCAAAAAGTTGTAAAAATTTTTCAAAAAAAAAAATTATGGTACGTGTAAGTTGTTAAAAGAAATATTTATGCACAGTTACAAGCGTACAAGAATTTAAAAAAAAAAATAAAAATATTTAAAAACTTGCGTGTTTTTGATGGTTTTTTGCAATTATTTAAACAATTTGTTGACCGATTTTGAAGTTTAAGGTCGCAAAATGACCACAATATTATGATCACTTTAAAAGGATAAAAATTTTAAATCTATATTGTTTGTTGTTTTTTAGATATCTTAAAAAAACTGTTTTTTACCTATAAAACCATTTTTTAAACAGTCTTCCGCAACTCCAAAAATGACACACTAAATTTTCTCTCATTGTGTGTGAACAGACCAGCCCATTTTTTCGCATAATTTGCTGGACCTAATTACAGTAAATCATTTTCCTCTAGCAGCTGGGCTACATATACCTACCTCTATTCTGATGGGTCGGTTATTTCGACAAGACTAGAGGGAAATTATGAGTAGAGACATATATTTCGTGGAACCCGACACACGCGGCTTGTACCAGTGACCTCACGATTTTTTTTTCTTATGGTACAGGGGGGCAGCCGGAGCTATTTTCATGACTACCGACGCCCACAAACATCCGCATAGAGGCTATACATATGCGCTGCCCTCCTTTTTCCTGGGAGGAAAAAGGAGGGCAGCGCATATGCCTCCATGGGCCACCGGCTACTACACACCGCACACCGCACGAAATGCGACAGCACAGCTGTCACTTTACACTGGTCTCGTGTAAGCGAGACGTATCTCCCCGGTCGTGCCGGCCCAATTCGACTGCATGCTTGCATGCAGTGTGGCACTAGCTCATACTAAGATTGGGTTAAGAACGATAATGATTCGACTACAAGAATATGCTCACAACTAGACCACAACGCATACAGTATACTCATACACTGTAAATTTACTCTACATGCTATGCTCATAATGTATATTGGCAAACTTTCGCTGGAGCTTGATTAAGTTATGCCCGGCCAGCTGCCAGCAACTTGATTAGGATGACATTAAACAGCTAAAACTGATTAACTCTGTTATATGCATACCCGTAACATACATATGTTTTTATATAATTATGTTTGCGTACTAATCACACCACGTTTGTCTATCCTCATAATGAGTTGTGATAATTTTCTTCACCGGTATTAAAATAAATATAGTTCAAAAAAACTACAAACACGCTTACCTTCGTAAAACGCTTACCACTAGATAATGTCGGTCAATGCTTAAATTTGTTAAGAATGTTTGTTATTCTATCACACAAAAACTACTGAACAGGTTTGGATGAAATGTAGCGCAAAGTCTGCTATAATAGTGATGTTACATAAAAAGTATTATTAACATAAAAAAATGTAAATCTCACGTGTAATAGATTTTACGCAAGAGAAACCGCCGGGCACAGCTAGTTAATTATTAAATCATCATCGGTTTCCTATACCTACCTATGTCAAAATTTTCAAAGATTTGAATGTCGGGAAGTTGATTGCAATGTAATTCAAAGTATCCGTATCATTTATACACACTATGCAAATCAAGCTTATACTAAGTAAGAGTAACTTTAGTATATAATAACTTTAGTAAGAGGTAGTGCCACACTGCATGCTTGCATGCAGCCGAACTGGGCCGGCACGACCGGGGAGGTACCTCTCGTTTACATGAAACCGGCGTAAAGTGACAGCTGTGCTGTCGCGTTTCGTGCGGTGTGTAAGTAACCGGTGGTCCATGGAGGTGGGAGGAGAAAGGAGGACAGCGCATCTGTGTATCCTCTATGTGGATGTCTATGGGCGTCGGTAGTCATGAAAATGGCTCCGACTGCTCGTTTGCCCCCTTATACCATAAAAAAAACCGGCCAAGTGCGAGTCGGATTCGCGCACGAAGGGTTCCGTACCATTATCTACGAAAACGGGAGCTTATCTTTTGTATGGGAGCCTCATTTTATATTTATTTATTTTTGTTTTTTTTATTATTTTATTTTAAAATAAATAATAATTTTTTAGGTGAATAATATTAAATTAATATTCTGTGAATATTTCAATCGTCTACCTGTTGCCGTTATCAGTATCGAGCAATAAAATCACGTTTGTTGTATGGGGGCACCCTTAAATATTCATATTATTTAATTTTTTAATATTTGTTGTTATAGCGGCAACAGAAATACACCATGCGTGAAAATTTCAACTGTCTAACTATCATAGTTCATGAGATACAGCCTGGTGACAGACGGACGGACGGACGGACATCGGAGCCTTAGTAATAGGGTTCAGTTTTTACCCTTTGGGTACGGAACCCTAAAAAAGCGTGTAAAAAAGAAACCAAACTACCCCTTTATTTTTATACGAATTAGAAACGAACCCTTAGTTAGTTTAACGTAGTTTACAATAATCTCACTAGATGGCGCTTTTACAATTTAAGGACTCGTAAGTTCGCAGCGCTTTCCACAGAGGGCGCTTTGAAGTTGCTGTATACGCAGGCGTGTTTCGAACGAAATATTATAGCAGTGCCATCTATTATGCAATGCATAAATTATTTATTACAGAACGTTAGACGCGTAGAACAGCTACGAGCTACTACGAGGCGTAAGTTATTTTAGTAATTGAATATACATTAAAATTGACTCGTGGAAGGCACAATCATGTGGAAAAAATGATGATGATTTTTGATATTTAGTTTATTGTTTCCTGTCGCTTACATCTAAAAGTTTATTGACACCACAGTTTGTTTTAAATAAATTTAAATGCTCTGTTATTTAAAATTATATTTTCACCGTAGCCAGGAGACGTATTTGTGATCCGAGATGTTCAAAGTATTGTTAGTTTTATAATATACGCGAATGAATGATTTGAGAGAACAAGTTTTATTAACAGTCCAACAGTCCGCTTCCATATTTTCTGTCCCGTTTCATATCTTTTCTCAAATTCACTTTTATAAACATACTGCAGTAGCACTCGTATACAGAAGTATAAGCTGATCCTTCATAAATCTATTAAATTATCTAGTTGTCATCAATAATTGAACACTGAAATCTTCTGAGCGAGTTGGGCCGAACGAATATTTAATGGACAGTAGTTAAATTGTTTGCTAATTTATGCGCAGTTGTCAAACCTTTGTCTATATCACTTTCATCTCTGATATAGCTCGTAAACTTGGTCTTAACATTGATCTTTATGCAGTATGTGGATAGCTGAATTGTATATCGTCATTGAGGTCACAGGAACAATCGTCATCGCTCCAGTTACTGACATAAAAACCCAATATAGCTTCAGTGGATGCCTGTTATTACTCTGATAGTATTATACAAATCAAATTTATTCTATTTATCTGTATATTCAGTCGTTGACTTAGCCTCTATTTTTCAAATTATTCAATATGTATGATTTAGGTTTACGTAAATATTTCTCCATACTATACAAATACACAATATAGTGTACCTAACACTACTTGAATGATTTTTATCACTTATTTTTGTTAAAGTAACCGCAATAAAATTTTGTTAACGTAGTTTTATTCTGGCTTATTATTAGCTATCCATATATATAGTGAGGAGACGAGTGATTCCAGGACAGGATGACCCATAACTAAGTATGTCCTCGACGCTGTCAATACCGTCCCTTGTTGGGAAACTTTTCAAAATTGGAATTCCAAAGTTCAGAGAGACGTGCCGGTTCGCAGCTCGCGGGATGCACGCCCGCTCTCTCAAAGGAAATTCGGAAGCCGGCTATGTATTTGTGACAGAATTAAATTATTTTCTTTCTCTTTACGTTATTGAATTAGCCGAGTGTAAAATTAGTCTCGTCAAACGGGAACACCCCTTGGGTGTTAAATTGACTAGCAATTTGTAAGCCTTATTGTAAGAGGTGTGTGTTATACAGATTAAAAATAAATTATCAAAAAAGTTTCTCTGTAAAGACAAAAGAAAATTTTAGATGATAAAATAACGTTAGTCTTTAAAAAAATACAGGAGATACCTCAAAAGCCAATCGCTTAGACCAATCGCGATTCTTTATAGTTTGTTCAGCGCCTTCGCTTGCACACGGAACGTAATTGTCATGCTTTTTATATTAGCAGCCGGCGTTCGTCGAAAAAAAAACATATATTTAAGAATTAAAACAAAAGCATTTATTTTTTTATACTAATAACATTATAGTCAAGCACACTATTGAGTAAAAGAAATTTGTAAAATTTACCTATTATAATCGACGATCTTACCTGTACCTTTCTTCTGACATAGACTTAATAAAAAGTATTTATTAAGTCTATGACTTCTGAGCATTAAAAAAGGTTTTACTTATTTTACCTATTTGCAATTGCTGAAATCCAGCGCTTTACACTTCATAACTTGTGACATGAATTACCGCTTTCGTAGCGCTTTATAGGACAGTAGAAAACAAGTCTAAAGTTGCATTGTGGATTAAACGCAACCCAATTAGCTTACGTGAAGTTCACGGCTGGCTCGACTCGATATCAGATTAGTTCCTCGGTGGATTACATTAGAGCACGTCCTGCTATGCGCTATACCTACGTCTATCGAATTATAACACCATGGCGCTCAATAGTCATGGAGATTAGATCTGTCAGCATATGGTGTTAACTGTGGTCCGGCATTCAGATATCCAAATTCATGTTCACACTTGTGTACTAGGGATCAATATACATATATGTAGTTATAATATTAATTTAAGTATGTTCTATAATAATGCAAATTACAAATATGCTTCTACGTTGGTATTATGTTTTATAGTACATCTTTACTTTTTTGCTAATAATTTGATTGGGATAATAAATAACCAATATAGGATTTAGATGTTTCGACAAAAGAGATTGCCAAATTAAAAAAAATAAGACTGTATGTTTGTTCTCTACTACTTCATAATCTTTGTTTAGTCAATGTTACATAATAAGCCTCCAGAACTTTTACGGTTAAAAAATGCAGAAAATATTGATCAAGCTTCATTTCTTTATATTTATTGAAGTTAGAATTCAAAATATTGCACCAAATGGTTACTTTATTGCAAAAGTAATAAAAAAGAATAAATGAAAAACGCGGCTTAAGAGTTTAAAAAATAAAACTATTTTCAAAGGGGAGCAGAGGTACCTCTGCCTCATTCGGTACCGGCGTTAAGTGACAGCTGCGCAATCACATTTCATGCGGTGTGTTAGTTTGGTGACCCACGGAGGAGAAGGACGTATAAAGGTAACGCATCTGTATTACCTCTATGTGGATGTTTATGGACATCGCTCGTCGGTAGTCATCAGAAGACTAGGGCTGCTCGTTTCCCCTGCAATAGAATAAAAAAAAAGTCACTAAAGCAAGTTGGCTTTTCATTCGGGTTCCCTGCGATCATCAAAGGGTTGTAGCTTTTGCTGTTCAGACCTGGCGACACAGGAGTAAGAGTAACAACCATTGTGAAGGTGGGCCGAACACGTTTAAAATAAAATCCTCGAGGTCAAATCTGAAAACCGTTTTCTGAAGCACATATTAAAAACCTTAAGCATCTCATCAAAATCATTTTAAAGCTTATAGAAAAATATATAGGTATGTCTCAGAAAAAAAAAAACACACACACACCTAATATCCACACATTATTATCACAAATGTTCAAACTTTAATTCGTCAAACACGTGACGCTGGCATTATTCACAAATCGCTCCGATAACTGTTAATCCGAATTATGTTATTGGATATCTAATTACCGAGTGTCGTAAATTAATTAACTCCTAATTCACAGTCGCCGGATATCTGTCTCAGCCAATATGGCGCGTGTTAGTACATTAGAGCCACAGCACACACGGGACTTTTAGACGCAGCTACCGGCGACTTTGCGACTGAATCGTAGTAGTCGCAGCATTTAGCGACTCTCTGCGACCGGTCGCGGTAGAGTCGTGCGATAGTATCGCGAAATAGTTGTTACTTTTTTCGTATCACCATGTTAGTTTGGTTTGCGTTCCGACACTGAATTACTTCCGCCAACTTTACTTTTGGGCCAAAATAGAGTAGAATACCGTGTCAATTGCTTTGGCCAAATCCTAGAATCAAGCATACACCGGTGTTTTCTTGTCAACGTAGTACCGGATGCGTAGGTATTACACTAGCGGCCAGAGCAATAGCCGACCGCGACATAAAAGGATATCACATCAGGATCCTAACGGACAGTAAGGCAGTGCTCTATGCCCTAAACTCACATACAATAAACTCAGGTCTTATTTACGAATGTCACCAATCCCTGGAAAATATAGGTATGTACAACAAGATCAACCTGCAGTGGATTAAAGGACACTGTGGTTTCATGGGAAATGACGCTGCAGACGAACTAGCTAAAAGGGGAGCAAATATGGAATTAACGGGGACAGAACCAATAATCCCGCTCCCACATAGCCAGTTAAAACAATGGATAAGTACGTACATAACAGAACAACACCAAACCCTTTGGGCAGGTAGGGGTAACTGTACACAATCGAGGAAGGCGCTGCCACAAGGCAGTCCTCGCCTCTCAAAACAACTAATACAACTAAAACGACCGAATCTACGCCTCATCACAGGCGCTATTACTGGACACGGTCACTATAACAAACATCTTTTTACCATAGGTGTCACGGACAGCCCACTGTGCAGAGCGTGCCTAGAGGCGGAGGAAACTGCGGCTCATGTGCTTATGGAATGCACGGGAGTGGCAGCACTACGAGCGTCCTACCTAGGACACCCTGAAACGCTCCAGATGGCATGCGCCAATAGCAAGAAACTGCTGGCCTTCCTGAAGGAGCTGAACTGGGAATGACGCATGAAGAAAGACA
>LUGF01028977.1:539157-550828 GCA_001625245.1 Calycopis cecrops | reverse complement strand
GTTTACAGCACTTTGTATCACTCGCTTTACTTTATTAAAAAATACTATATAATCTCTAATCCATTATATAAAAAATAAAACTGAAACAGAGAAGAAAAAAGGAAACAATTTATTAAATATTATTACTTTTTATATGTTTCATATATTATGCTATATTTTTTCTAAACGAGTAAGCTTTAAGCACATACACAATTGCTAGAAACCTACTACAAACAAGTACTAGTCACCGTTTTCAATTCACATTGTTACATAATTAAACTTTGAGTCAGACTGAGCCGCTTAAATTTAAATAAAATATACTAATACCTTACAAATACTTTAAGATTAATTTGATGTATAAACGCAGTAGCAAGTTCGTAATGTTAATGAAATTCTGTTTGAACAGCCAAGTTTACTCAGCCTGAGTCAATTTTATTTTACTTTAATTTTAATCATTAAATATTTTGAAAGTTTTCTGTTTAACGTAGAACAAGTAAACGGATGGAGGCCAGCAGAAATGTAAGAAAACAAAAGGGAGGGTCGGCTTGTTGCCCCGCGGCCATTTTCCCAGTAATGTTTCTATACTTCTCTTTGTCGTTTTGTTGACTGGGAGGTCACAGGAGAGGGCCCCGGGAAGCCCTACTTGCCCCCTTTAACATAAACGCTTTCAATCGACTTCGTTAAACCGCAGGCCTACTAGAATAAGATAACTTTTACGGATCGTTAGCATTTATTGTAAGTCGAGTTTGCGTCTGTCAAGCGACTTTAATTTATCTGCTTTCTGTGTTGAGCATATAGCGAGTCTTAGATGTTTTTA
This sequence comes from Calycopis cecrops, assembly GCA_001625245.1. Lineage (NCBI taxonomy): Eukaryota > Metazoa > Arthropoda > Insecta > Lepidoptera > Lycaenidae > Calycopis > Calycopis cecrops. The sequence continues at coordinate 550,032 of LUGF01028977.1, read as the reverse complement.
TCCGATAGCATCAGAAGGATAATGTTTTTGTATGTATTTTTTATTGTATGTGTGTATGTACGTATATTTCTGATGTTTTAGCAGCCTCAACGGCTTCACAGATGTCATAATGTTGTTGGATTTTGTATTGATAAGGCTATCGACAGTCTGTAAGTACATTAAAATGCATGCATTGAACTACATTACTAACGTAGTAGTAACGACTCACTGTATAGGTGTCGGTTTTTTGTTTTACAATTTAATTTTAGAGAATTGTGTCTATCACATTATCTATCATTGTTAGTATTCACTGTTTAAGCATTATGAATCAACAAATGACTACAATTGGTTGACATTTTTTTTTGTCAACCAATTGTCAGTCACTATGCGATTAAACACATTATATGCTGTCGAAAAACATTCTTAATAATTACTACTTATTTATTAAATCATTTATTTTCACATCTAGTGAGAATTTATTTCTAAGCTTTCTTTCTATCCTGATATAAATTTAAATAATTGTCTTGGTAATAATATAATTATTGGCCGGGTCCCGCTGTTTTATCGCCACATTCTCATAGGGGACTTACTCAGCATGACTTAGAGGAAGTAAGGGCACATTTACTGTTACTATCTCATTTATTGTTATTTACATTTATTGTTGCGTATGACAATCTTTACGCAGAATACTTTATGTAGTACAGTTTTCTGGTAAAGTAATAGGAAGTGTCATGATATACCTTAACCTTGATCTCCATTTTGATACATTTCTGTTATATCACTTTCGGATAGTGTATAAAATATAGAAATTTGCCGAATATGAAGAGTAGCAGGTGTGAGAAAACAGATAACCGAGTTAATGTGGGTGGGACTTCTTGCAAAGCGGAAAGATGGAGGGCGATCTAACAGAGTGGTCACCAAAAGAAAAACGTAATAAGCTCTCCCTTGTTTGTAGTTTTGTTGGAACCAATGATATTAGGTATTAAGCACGAAGTATATTTTATTAAACGCTATTAATTGGCATTAATCTATAGACAGTAGTTTTATTAAATCCTTTGACATTCATGTAAACCTCAAAACAATATGTACCTAGTACTTTAATAAAACGTTAATAATTCACATAAGTTTTTATAGATTATATAATAAAAGTCATCTGACGTACGAGTATATTTTCTAAATAATTTGTTTTGATTTTGATAAAACGTTAATAAATAATTTATATATGCTTGCAAAAGTTGTTATTATATTTTATAAATTATTCCCGTAAATATAAGTCATGGAATATACGAGTGTAGTTTAATAAAAGGTAATTAATTCGAATTGGTCTGCAGAGAACGACACGTGTACGGAATTACTTGCAATTGATGGGACGCGCTCCTAATCTCTGCACTTTGCTCCATGAGCCGTATTGAATGACGCACCTTCCTGTGTTTGCGAATAAAAAGGGCGGACTATATGGGTAAGGGTTCACTGATAGTTGATTAAAATTGGTTCCTAAGTATTTCGATTCGATTAGCTTAATAACAAAATAACGAAAGCTAATAAATAAATTAGTTATTAGTTCTTACTAACATTACAAATGCAAAAGTTTGTAATAAAACTGCATTATGATATAATGGTTTGTTAAAGTGTTTTTTAAATAAAATTAAAACGTTTGTTTATTATTTTTTCACACAAAGATTATTCCTTATTATTAAGAATAATATTCTTTAATGCAAAGACATTAACTGCAATCTCGTATGACAGTAATACTTTTAATTTGAATAACTGAAAGTTTTCCTTGGGATAGGTTTCGCGGATGAAACGGTAGATCATAGTTAGTAAAAAAAGAAAGGAGATCACAGTATAAAGTGTGTTAGATTTAGTAGTTATATAAAAATTGTATAAACTAATAATAAAATAAAATAAAAAAAAAAAAATAATAAAACAATAATTTTCATCTAATTAAAAGCATCTATTTTACTATTAATACAACTTCACCCACGCAAAATCTCTTTTAAGGGAACCATTCAACTAATGTATAACAATAAATTAAATTTATTAAATTTCTAAAATATACCCTTTCCTAGTTCAACCCATCAACCCTTCCTATGTATGGAAATATCTAAATGTATTACTTTGGTTTCCGTAAGTCAATTTATTTATAATCTTACCAGATTACCAATTAATTGTCTATTGAACAATGATTATTTTTAAATGAACAAATGTGTTTTAGTTTTAATGCAATTGTCTTAGTTTTAGTTTTCTTTTATAACAGGAGCGTAAATTTACGAATCCAAGAAGTATGATGGAGGAACTTACGACCGGATTCATTATATCTTAGATTGTAAATTAAGCAGCGTAGCGGCTTTGTGGCGGCGCACTCGCGTGACCTTCTTATCTCTAGTTATTTAAATTCCAGCGTGAGCCTCAAAATAGTTCAAATTAAATGGAGCTTGTAAATTAAGTGTTGCTATCACGCAATTTCAAGGAAATAACTTTAAATGGTTTGGCTGTGCGATTTTATTGGGGTTACCTTAATGAAGACAGCGGAGGAAATTGTTAAAACAAACGAATTCATTAGGCATAATTTTCCTATTCTATTTTTAGGTTACGTTTGTAAACAAGGAAACGTTTTCTGGTCACAGCAGATAAGCAAAAATTCTGCAAATATGTTTTACTAACGGTTTGGCCTCCCCCACCTTTCCCTTCAATAAGCCAACGAGAACTCGCTAATTGAACGAAACGCGACAGCATATCTGTCACTTACCCGAATACCGTGTGCATTAGAGGTCCGTCTGCGGTCGTACTACACTAATTCGGCTGCAACACACTAATTGCTACTGGTAGAAAAACTAAGAAATTATGAAGAGCAAGTAATACAAATGCAACAAGCGACCAAAATGGCAATACCAATAAGCAATTAAAGAAACATGGCGTTCGTTTTACGACATTCAAAACAAATAAGGCAAAATGAAAATACATATTTTGTAACGGTTAATATTAGATATGGTGAGTCGGGCGGACAGCTGCGGTGAGATGCGAGCTACGGCGCGATCGCTCTCCGGGGTAAACAGCCGAGACGAGGCGATTGAATGTAAAAAATTAATTCAGCTCATTTTCGTCTCGAGGGCGAGGTATCTGTTATTTCCCCAACAAAAACCTATTGTCTGCTTATTTTTACTCTACACATAAAATACCGAACTTTATTCTTGTGAAAGTTCCACAACTTCTCGCGCTAACTATTATTCCGAGCAAACGATACTTACGATATTGTCATGCTAAGTTATAGTGAATAAAAGTTTTTCAATCTCGGCATCACATTCAGCGTATATTATCACTAGTTCTATAAAAGTATTTAGTAGACAAAAAACGAAGTTTCCAGAGTGTTGAACTACGGAAATGCGGAGTTCAAAGTTGCAACACAAAAGACTGAAAAATGCAAATTTCTGGGCTGCAGAAACCGGCGCACCCGTGGGTTTGTCCGGAATTTAAATGCAGCCTAACTTGTCAAAGTTTGGCGCAGTGCAAATGAATGCAAGGTCTCGACTTGAATCATGAGGACTCTGGCCATGAATTAAGAGTAGAATTAATAAGCCAAGCAAATAATTTCAGCATTCTAAGATTCGTAATGTTTAGCAATATTTTTTTATAATTAAATTAAAAGACAAAATAAAATATTCTCTTCGGAAAGAAGAAAATAAACTTATTTGATTCATATTTAATAAAAAGTAGATGTACAAAAATGAATTCCTTGTAACGCAACCTGGTAATTACTATAGACCTTTATAAATAATTATTATTTATAATTAGTATAGCAAAGGCATTATATTATACTTAGTCTGGCCATAAATACTGTTAAATATAAAAAAATAGTCCGGTCAATTTAGACATAAAAAAAGTGGTAAAATAACAAAAATTCCCGGAAAGCCAAATTTTGGTGGAGACCTATAGTTTGCCATTGCCAAGTTTTAAAAGTCCCCATTGATCCTATGTGTGCTTAAAAAGTTATTCGAGGTCAAAGGTCAAAATTTGAGGTTGTGTAATTTCAAATGTCTATATTGACCGGACTAAAATATAACATTTGAATTTGGAATCTGTCATTTTTATACGATTGTTTATTGTTTATTTTCTCATTTCGGTGCCAATACATTGTACAATATTAAAATGGGGTGGGGTGACAAAGAGAAAAGAATCGCTGTGATTGCATTATACAAAGTAGGTATGGAGCTAAATGCAATTTTTAAAACTCTCCATACACTTGGTATTAGTCAAATGTTAGGGTACCGGGCTATTAATAGGTACAATGAGACTTCCTCTGCTTGTGACAGAGAAAAATTTGGCCGTCCAAGTAGTGTTGGTACGAAAATGGTGGTCAAAACAGTAAGTGAAAAAATTCGAAGAAATGCTATCCGAAAGCAAAGGATTTTAATTAAACAAACAAAATGACCGTATTTATGCTCAAAGCTCTAAGAAAGCTTTCCAATTAGTCCACAGAGTGCAACTTGGGCATTATCCGACTTCGGTGATGGTTTTGTGGCGAGTTAGCTATGAGAGAGTGACTGAGCCATATTTTTATAAAAAACTTATAAAAAAATCGGCACAAATTCATTAAAATAGCATTCTTAAAAGGTACTTAATCACCATGTCCAATAACCAAGTATGGTCCTTCCAGCTAGACTCGGCGCCGGGTCATAAAGCTCGGTCCACGCAGTCTTGGTTGGAAGCGAACGTTTTGGACTTCATCAGAACTGAAGACTGGCCGTCGTATAGTCCCGATATTAATTAGATGGATTATGATATATAGTCAGTTTTGAAGAATACAGCTTATTCTAAACGCAATGATAATTTGTAGTTCCTATAATAATCTATACGATTGGCAGTGAAGAATTTACCCTTGGAAAGAGTACTTGCTTCTATTGATAACTAACTGGCCTCAATGTTTAAAGGATTTTTGCTAATACAGACTACTTCAAATAAGCTTTTTATATTTTTAATTGTTTTATATTTGTGTATTAAACTAACACACTGTAAAAGTACTTAATGCTATTTGTTATTAAAAAATCGACTGCCTCGTGGTCTAGTGGTAAGCATGTTCAACCACAGACGTGAGGTCCTGGGTTTGAATCCCGGGTCGGACCAAAAATTGTTATTGGGATTTTTCAATTTCTCATAAAAGTCAGGAAGTTGGCGGTGGTACACCCCCGTGCCTCGGAGAGCATGTTAAGCCGTCGGTCCTGCGCCTGATTTCTCACCTGTCGTGTCGGATTGCCGTCCCATCGGAATATGAGAATGAGGGAATAGAGAGTGCACTTGTGTCTGCGCGCACACTTGTGTACTATAATATGTCCTGCGCATCTGGCTCATCTCTATAGAGACAGCCGCCGTAGCCGAAATCGGCTGGGAGGACATTATTATTATTATAAAAAAAATATTTTTTGTCTTTGTAACAGAACTCTTATGGCTAGACTACTAGAAATATTTCATATAACCTATTATTACTTGTCTTATAAATTGGTAATATTTGCAACACATAATTTTCTTTTAACGCACTTTATTAATAAATTACATATTATATTGTTTCACACAATTATTCCTATAGCTGTCCTTTAGAGTTAGAGGGTCAAAGAAATAAAACTGAAATGGTAAAAAAACCCAAATTAAAAATAAAGCAGACTGAAGGTCTTTTAACGCATAAAAGTGGTAGTTAATTCAGTGGTCTGTTGTGAAGTCTCCTTAAAGTATAGCAGCCAGTCCGTTTAGAGGCACAATATAACTTTCCAGCCCAGACAATGGACGATTTCGTTTCTCAATCCGCTCTTACAACTCTCCTCGGAGAACATTAAGTGAGCCTTTTAAATTGAGAATCGTATAATCTGAGATGGTAATAAAAACTGGCATGATATAGATCAAAGGCTTTAATACATTAATTAAAAAGTATCAGATTTTTAATTTATATTTACTAGCGGACGTGACTTCGTTTTTTTACCACAGTCGGTTAAAAAGTAGCTCGTTTATAGTATCGTTATAGTATATATAGAGATTAGCGCTTTCAAACAAACAAACTCTTCACCTTTATACATTAGTATAGATAGAGGTATCGATAGTTTTCATAATTTCGCTTACAAAACCGCATTTATTAGTATTTGCTAGTTTTAACATTTTTTAAGTTTATAAATTTTTGTAAACCAATTTACGAAAACCGTATTTACTAGTATTTGCTATTAACAAATATTTATTCATAATTGCTATTATATCATAAAATTGTTCAATACGTTAAAGTAGAAATAACATAACATTACAGACGGTAAAAATGTTGATAGTACCTAAATAAATAAACAAATAATGAAGAGTACATATTTTCCTTGGACATATTTTTACATTCGAAGCACCCCATATTTTATATTTATTATGAAAAGGTATTGCCTCCATCCTTTGAAACGTGGAAAATCTTTGTTAAATCAGTATCAAGACGGTTAATAAGTAAGTCAACAACGAAATATGGCATTTACCTTCAATAAACTGAGCGATTAAATTTTCATGTTCAATTCTCCGTTGTTTACTGAAGTCAAGCGAAGCAATTGAAGCAAATGCTCGCTCTAATATTTATTTCTCTGTATTTATGTAAAGAACATTATTTGATGTATCTTGTCCTCATTTTATGACATGTAATAATAAGCACTTGTTTGCTTTGGATTTGTATTGTCTTCTATGTCCATTGTCATAAAATCAAATTTATATAATTTAAAGAACTTGATTTAAAAAGCGTTTCTATGTTTATGCAGTAAAATTTAATATGATTGTTCAAAAGCGATGACCGTTTAGAGATCAGCTCTCTTAATCTAATAATAAAAATTCTTAATTAGTTATATCGAACGTGAACGTGTGAAAATGCGAAAGTTGATTGTATCTTTGTACCTTCGACTAATTACATTTTGGTGTAATTTAGTAAAGATGTTTTTAGTAAAGGCTAGAATCAGAATAGAAGAAGAAGAAAAAGGTAATATAATACTTTTGCGCGAGAAAAAAATGAATATAGGATTATAATAGGAGCGAATAAACTAGTATTTTGCCACAAGATACTGATAATCTTATTTTTAATAAAATATTAAGTAATACAACTTGGGTCCGTTTAAGCTGTACCGAAGGCTATTCATCATAGTAGAAATTGGTCGAAAAGTCGAAATTCAGTCACGAACACTTACATTACTATCTTAATGATGATATACCTACATAAAGGTAACACGTATTAAACAGTACACAATAGAATGACGCAGATACACACACCCATAAAATGGACGGGGATAAGCTTTAAATACCGCCATTTGTTACTACATAAGCTACGTCACCATTAACAGGGCAGATAAACTAAACAATCCACAATATCGTTATCTGGACTCATATAGACGCATCGGAAACTAAATTGTATTGAGACTATTGTGTTAAGCTTACACCCTTTTGTCATGCCTACGGTACACGCTACGAACAGATACGCTAAAATGTAATTCAGTCTTTCACTGGTTCTTTTGTTTCATTATGTGCTATTTATAATATAAATATATAGTAATGTTTGAATTTGCATACTCTTTTAATATAATGGGCGACAGTTGTCACTGATTCCGATAGCCAACTGATGTAAAACAGCGAAAAACGCGCATAAAGAAGTTTATCTACACTAATGTTGTAACATTCTACTTATGTTTTCAATACTTGACTTATAATAACTACTATTATAGCTCAGACAACAAAAAACTCAATTTAAGCAATTTGACATGATGTTATAATATCCAAATCGATATCGTAAAATCTCATTATAACACTGTGTGAGAGCGAGAGAGAGAGAGTGAGTGGTGAGAGAGCCTTATGTCAAAATCCTTAACAGCGCGCGCTCGCTCCTGATTGGCCCTGCGCGCGCTGCAGCTGCGCTCTCATTGGTTAGATTTTAATGTCGTCGAGTTCGCTGTGACGTTGGCATGAATTTAATGTTTCGCAATATTTTATTAATTGATTAATTGCATTAGTGAAGATAGAGTAGTGTATGCAACTGCATATAACATGGGTATTAAAACACTCGTGTTACTATTTTGAAACTAGCTTGCGCTCGTTTCAAAAAATCACACTCGTGTTTTAATACCCTTCATTATATGACAGTTGCATAAACTACTATAACACCACAAAATATTTCTTATGTATTGATCGACACCATCTGTAATTGCCTTAGATGTTTGTAAACTATGTTACAAAAGAAGTACTAACATGCTATAATACATAGTAATAACATTATGTAATACATTTAGCTGTATTTGAGGGCGCGTAGTATAAAAGTATAACACAACTTTATCAAATTCGGTGTGGGTTTGTACAAGATTCTTTAATATAATTTTCGGCCAGACCTGAAAGAGTAACACACAAGCAAACGTGCATCGAAATGGTTCGACCGAGTTTTATGATTATTTGTATTTTTCATAGGTCTACAGAATATATTGAAAAATAAATTTCATGTTTTTATCCTCCTATTGATGAGATAAAAACAAAGCAGATGAATCGAGGGGGTGTAGCTTAGTCTATCAATAGAAATATAACACCAACGTTGACATATTAGTCTTATATTACGATATTAATTTCTTCTGTGTTTACCTTTCGGTTGTTATGTTTTATCCTGCTAATTGAGTTACCCTACGGTATAACAAAACTTAGTTTCATATCGCCGAAGGCGTTACGGATCCCGTTTTGTTATTGTACTATTCAAATCCTACAATAACTAAGTACTAACCGCCCAACTGTTTCCGTTGTTTATGATAATATTTAAAACGAATGGTTTATTAACTTTAATTTTCATCGTGCTGCCTTAAATTGTAATTTTAGGTTTATTATTTTAACATTTGCTGTAGATGATGGTCTAATCATAGCTATCAGCTATGTACATCCACGTTTAATATATTTTCTCTACATACGGAGTTCTCAGTGAATTACTAAGAGGTAGTTGCACGCTGCATACATGTAGCCGAACTTGGTCGGCACGACCGAATAAGTACACAATACTGGCGTAAACTGTAGAGTGACAGCTGTGCTGTCGCGTTTCAAACGGTGTGTAAGTAACCGGTGGCACATGGATGAGGAAGGAGGGCAACGCATCTGTATGGCCTTTATGCGTATTTCTATGGGCGTCGGGGTCTTGAAAAAGTCTCTGCCCGTTTGCCATTCTGTAATATAAAAAATTTAAAAAAACACTAAATATAAACCAGAAAGTATTGTCTTCAAAAATATAAAAAAAATAAGAAATAAAAAGGATTTATAAATCAACTATGATGATTAATGTACTTATTTGAATATAATATAGCAAAATAAAGTGCCTAATGTCCGTAGTGATGCTCAAGTTTATTGGTTAAGGGATGCCAATGTAAGAAAGAACAGAACTATTTTTGTAAGATCTAGGGGGCGATTACTTACGTTACAATCGAATCAAGCTACCAAAACCAATTGATGAATCTTCTAATTCATATAATATGAGTACTAGTCTGAAGTGAGGGCTATTGCTTTTGCTTTTGGTATACCTCATGGAAAAATTCAAGCTATTTTTTTTATAGTAAAAGGGGGCAAACGAGCTGTCGGAGTCATTTTCATGATTACCGAAGCGTATAGACATCCGCATAGAGGATACACAGATGCGCTGCCCTCTTTTCTTCTTCCACTTCCAAGGGCCACCGGCTACTTACACACCGCACGACTGACTTTAATCCGATCTCGTGTAAGCGAGAGCTATCTCCCCGGTCGTGCCGGCCCTATTCGGCTGCATGCAGTCATGCAGTGTGGTACTGCCTCATACTAAGATTGGGTTAGGAACGATAATGAATCGACTATTCGATTGCCTTTACGTAATAAAAAGGTGTAGATAAATATAGACGGATAAAGACCTTCTTTCCTATCAAAATATCAAATAAAGATGAATACAACTTACTTTTCAAGGAGACATTTCTTGAATAAAAAATACGTATCGTCCATAATAACGGCTTTTATAATGAGAGAGTTTGCAGCTCAACGCTGCTTTAGAGCACAATTTCTTTCCAGTCCGGTGTCCAATTACTACCAGGATATAGGAGTTTTCTCTCTCTCTTTATAAGTGCTAGCGTCGAGATTCATAAGTGATATGATTTTTGATGAGTTTAAAATACAATGTTAGTAGAAAAGAGCTACATACGTTTTAACTACATTGAAGAAGATTTTTTTATTTTATAGTAGCTGTTACGATGAGTAGGCACTTACTACAGTAAGTAATAATACATTTAGTGATAAATTTAAATACAAATTACCAGAATAGGTATGTACAGATTCTTGGCTACCCGGACTACAAACCTCACGAAATGCGACTTTATATTACAATATCACGCCTTTATTACTTCCACTGTCTGACTAATACAGCTTACAAAAGAGAAAAAAATATGAGATTATTAATTTATTAAATCTTTGTCTTTATTGATATTTATATAGTGTTATATTATGTGTACATAATATATCTGTATAAATAAATCATAAAAAATGTTTAGGCAATTTGACTCCAAGTGAAAATATTTGTCGTCTGATTTTCTTTTGTTATAGGATAAATTTTCCTTATACATAGTTGATAAAATCGAGAGGCAATTCACGTAACTACGAATACTATAAGCGTTCAAAGATGTTAAATAGCTTAATAATTAAGAAAAAAATGTAAACATTTTTTGGACTGAAGGTGACAGCGAGCGGCAACCTCGCACGGGGTGGATGACCCTGGTCCCCCATAGTTGGCCGGACTCGCAATCAGCTGACGATACAGCGTGTACGAAGTGAGAAAAGCCTTGGCTAAACTAATGCTCTTTTATAATTTTCTTTTAGATGAACAGCGTCGCATTTACGGATCAGAAAATGGCGAGGCGGTGCCAC
>LUGF01028977.1:519916-539136 GCA_001625245.1 Calycopis cecrops | reverse complement strand
TTCATCAGCAGCCCGCAGCGTCAGGCGTCGCCGTTCCCACACGAGAGCACCAACCGCCGCTTGTATAGACGGAATAGGAATTCGAAAGGTAAAATATTTTACAACCGTATCATTCAAATAGTTAATGGTGATATACTAAGTCTGGCCATAAATACTGTTACAATTAAAAATAAAAAAACATTAGAATTTGGAATCGGTCTTTTTTACGATTGTTCATTGTGTTTTCTCATTTTGGTATCAATACATTGTACAATATCTTGCGGTATTAAAATGGAGTGAGGTGATAAAGCGAAAAGAATCACTGTGATTGCATTACACAAAGTAGGAATGAAGCTAAATGCAATTTTTAAAACTCTCCATACACTTGGTATTAGTCAAATGTTTTTGTACCGATTAATAGGTACAATGAGACTTCTTTTGTTTATGACAGAGAAATATCTGGCCGTCCACGTAGTGTTCGTACGAAAAAGGTGGTCAAAAACAGTAAGTGAAAGAATTCGAAGAAATTCTATCCGAAAGCAAAAGATTTTAATTTGGGAAATAAGGATAGCACCTAGAACCATGTCGCGTATTTTAAGAGATGTCTTAGGACTTGCAGCCTATAAGAAACTCACTGGTCATTACTTAACTGATAAATTAGAAATGAATGGGGTGGTAAGATCGAAACAACTACTGAAGAGGTACGCAAAGGGAAGTAACATAAAAATTTTGTTTACGGATGAGATTTTTTTTACAACTGAGTTTTGCGCTACCCCTCCTTAATTTGGAATATTTCTCTTGGCTGGGTTGCCTGGTAGAAATTACTACTTAAGTAATAAGGCCGCCTTTGTGTATCTTTACTATTTTTTGTTCTGTTTCTTATGTTTGTTACATTTATGTATAAAGTGCACAATAAAGAATAATCATTCATTCATTCATACGACAAACGACGACATACTTTTACTGTTGATAGACCAATGTTTATATTATTAATTTAACGAACATCATTCATACTTTGCGCAAATTGAAGTTCGAACAGTTCTTTGAATCCATACCAATCCGGTTATATCATAGGGGTTGTAAATTACTAACCCCACTTCTGATTACATTCAACATCCCGTGCAATGCTTTCAACCTTATAAAATGAGCTAATTACTTCCCTATTGATCCTAATCCCGTTAGTCGAAGACATAAATCTCCAACAGTTGAGTGTACCTACAAAACTTATTTGGTTCTTGAAGGGTTTAGCCTTATTTTAAACGAGACGATGCTCATGTCGTAAATGCTATTGTAACTCTCAATTTTGCCTTTCCGAAAAGATATGTTGTTTTTATTATATTATACTACTAGCTTCCGTCCGCGACTTCGCCCGCGTGGATTTCGGACTTCAAAAATGATTCAAAATTTTAACTTATTATGTTATTCTGATTTGAAAGCTACATTTTCATGAAAATCCGTTCAGTAGTTTTTGTGTGAAAGAGTAACAAACATCCTTACAAACTTTCGCCTTTATAATATTAGTAGGATCTACTACGCGTGTGAAACCACGGGGTGTTTAAGTCCGTGTAAGTTTCAATCCGTTGAATTATCACGCAGATAATTTCACATAAACGTGTTGAGTCGTTCAGGAGGAGTTCAACCATAAACATCCAGACACGAGATGATGATTATTATAAATAAGTAAAGATTTTTAAATGATTATTATTATAAATAAGTAAAGATTTTTAAATACTGACATGAGGTTGCAAAAAACCAATCGAAGAATTTTGTATATGACTGTTCATGAACATCTATATAATACGAGCTTAGCGCAACACACATGTCATAATATGTTGATCTCCTTCAGCCCGTGCTCCAAATGAGTCATCGGATTCACCTGAGCTTCATCCCGGACATTCAACATTCTTTGGCTTCAAAAAGCATTGACGTTCAGCATCTCTTACATTAAATTAATTTCGTATCTCTGACAATAAATAACCTTTGACCAAGACTTTAAATTATTTTTTGTTGTAGGAGAAGAAAACATATTCACAAGCGAAACTGGTGGCACCCTGAACCGCCGCAACAGAAGACCCGAGGAATTCTCGCACGACACCAGCGAGCGTAGCACTCGGATCGTGCTCAATGGTAATAAACTAGTCATTTGATCTAAAAAATAGTTTTTAGGGTTCCGTATCTCAAAGAGAAAAAACGGAACCCTTATAGGATCGCTTTGTTGTCCGTCTGTACGTCTGTCAAGACCTTTTTCTCTAAAACGCGTGAAGGGATTAAGCTGAATTTTTTGTCAAATACGGAGGTCACTTACGTCTTGATGCCTTGAAAAAATCACACTTCTAAGTTAACGCAATAAAAAGTTATAGCCATTTAAGCACAAATTTTGTATGAAAACGCACTTTTTCGAAAACCTATAGGGTACTTCCCGTTGAGCTAGAATTCTGAAATTTGGCAAGAAGTAAGACCTTACAGTATACATATAGGAATAAATCTAAAAATTGGTAAATAAAATTTATATCACTGGAAAAATCATTACCAACTTATGCATGTAGTTCGTTTCATACTAAATGTATGCAAGCACCCGCATATATAAGTTTGTCAACTTGTCGCAGGGAAGTGTAATTTTCTCAACGTCTATTACTTTTGCTCATACCTCCCATTCCTACGGAACCCTCGGTGTGCGAGTCCGACTCGCACTTGGCCGGTTTTTTTTTTTCTTTGGGTTCAAGCGAGCAATCGCAGACATTGAGTGACTATCGACGTTCTTAACCATACGGAAGCATTAAGCTTAGTTTCTATAGCATAGGAAGAATTGTTTCTTCGTAACGCTATATTGTATCCTTGCTTTATTTCACCCCATCCCCCCTATAGGCCACCACATAGTGAAAATCCGAAACATAGGTACACAACGCGAAAATATATCTCAAGAATGTCTCAGTAGTAAAGTATTGTTAATTTTAATAATATTTTAAATACATTTTAAAATTATTTCTTTATTAATCAAAAATATAAAACCTTATTCTAATACATTTCCTTGCAACTGTTTGCACAGTTTGGCTGCAGGTACGGTATATAATGTAGTTCATCCCTCATAGCACACACACATAACTATGATACGTATTATAAAGTACACTACAACGCTTAAAAATGTGAGGAATGGGTAACAATATCATCGCAATGAGCCGCTTAAGATTCCTGTTCAGTTATTGTAGTTAAGCATTCTGTAGGGTAAGGATGCCGAATATGAGATACCATTTTGTTTTTTTGCCATAAAAACAATCTGATCCTACTGATAACTATGAAAATTATGTTATTCGATTCGGTATTTAGTGTAGTTTGACTATAAACGACTGTTTAGCATTAAGTATAACTATTTTTTTTGTTACATCAAATAATCTTAGAAAAGTCAGAAATGACGTCTCAGAAAAATGGTCTCCTAATATGAGATACTAGAGATTCCTTATATGAGATAGTATCTCATATTAGGTACATGATATACGTTTGAAAGAAAAAAAAAATCTAAATTAAAAATTAAACTTTTTATTGAGATTTTTTTTAGAAATGTATCGTCTAGTCATGACTTCATATAAGTATAATTTAAAGTGACTTATCCTAATTATAATAATGAAATGGGTATAAAAAATGAACAAATCCAAAGATCTATTATTTTAAGGTACCATTAGATGTACCTACACGGGGACTTTAAATGACATATACCTATATAAAAATAAATATTAATTAAAGAATCAAAATTAACAATAAAAAAATATTTTTTCAACTTATGATTATAAATCTGTCAGATTCAACATAATCACGCTAGTATCTATAGATATACAGTATGTAACAGACAGCGTAACAATAGCTTAGCATGAAACATCCGTGACATTTAGCCCATTTTTCGCCTCTTTGATCTTCTTTATCCTTTCCTTTCCAGGTTCCTTCTCATTATGTAGTGACATCTAAAATCAAGTTTTTTATACATTATATTTCTATATATCCCAATATGAGATATCTCATTTTAGGGGACCCCACATGTCTCATATTAGGAAAATGTCTACGTTAAACAAAATGGCTCCCCATTATTTTTGGATAAAGAAAATACAAAAAAATTGCAAAGGAATTGTAAAATTAACAATATAATTGACGTGACGAAGATAAATTTAAATAAATAATTGTAGTAATAAAGATTTAACATACCTCGTAAACATTGGATGACAAAAATCTAGTTTTGTGGTTTCGTAGAAAAACGCACGCATACGAGCAAACTTCACCGCGGGCGGAGAAGCAGTAACATTAGTTTTGATCTGTTCCCGCACTGCTTCTAACGACACTAGCACCAAATAGCTGCCGTGATTAGTGTCGCCAAAACCTGACTATCTCATATTTGGCAACTATCTCGTAATAGGCATCTTTACCCTATGTAGCATATCTATTATAAGCGAAATGCGGAGGTGGGTGCATGCCTTTGATAAGGATGCTTCGCATAGTTTCACCTAGCTGACGTGACTCGGGTTGGCTGTTACGTCAACTACGTGTAATATCAATATGGTGGATTCTGTTATTTTATAAGGCATATTTAATTTGGCATTACTGTGTAGAATTTTACTATAAGTATTTTATAGTGTGTTAAGGGTTTTTATGTGTATTTACATTTTGCAAATTTATGTGATCCACTTATTGCCTTGAGTTTCATAATAAGTTTATCTTACCTACTATTAAAAGTTCATATGTATATGCTGAAGAAGGTTTATTGCTGCTGTCATCTAACTCACAGGGGCACGTAGACGAATAGACACGACCAAGGAGACTCGCTATGTCATGAATGAGTGACATGAATCACTCTCTATCTAAAGATCTGAGGCCCAGAGAATACTCTTGACGTGGGGTCAGGAAACTGATATTAGTTTTGCATACATATTTATACTTATCTTTGGTATATTTATCTACACATAATATAACAATATGGCATATCAACAATAACAATATTTTGTTTACCTCGTGTTTTAGTGGCAAGCATGATCGACTAAACTCATTAGGTCCTATGTTCCATTCCCGGGTCGGACTAAAAATTTTTACTAGGATTTTTCAATTTCTAATAACAGTCCACAGCCAGGAAGTTGGCGGTGTTATACACCCGCGCCTCGGAATTCGTAAAACCGTCGTGTCTGCTCATGATTTCTTTCCGGTTGAGTAGGATTGCTATCTTATCGGAATATGAAAATATAAGAATAGAATCACTTGTGCCTGCGCTCACACGTATGCACTATAATATGCGCGCATCTGGCTAATATATATAGAGATGGCCTCCTTTGTGGAAATTACTAGGATAGCATTATACTCGTACGTATCATAATATATCAATATGTATGCTGTACAATATCATCCAGTACTAATTCCAATGATGATTCATATTTCGTCCCGATATGTATTTTAGCGCATTTAATCGCAACCTTTTCAATTTGAGATAGCATATTGAAAAGGTTGCGAACAAATGTTCAAAAATAGCTGTAGCCACATTTTATAAAATTAATAGTTTCAGTCACCGCAAAATCTACTTCAATGGGTTTGCGTTTCGGCCAAAAGCTATACAAAACTTTTGGTTTGTCAATATAAATTTCGGTTTTAGATAAAATACAATGCGTGCAGAAAATAATTGCTTCCTGAAAACAATAAATCCGTTTTGGAGGATTTGTTTTTATTTAGTACCTTCCTTTAATAATGATGATGATTATGGTTTTAAATAATTTGTATAAAAAAGAGAGAAAATAAACTCAAGTGACATTTACATGCCGACTCACTACTCGAATTGGATGTCGAATCTAATATAAACTGAACTGTATATGTTTTAGCATACGGAGTCTGAGCTTTTCACACTTTTTGTGACTACCAGTTTCCACAAATATCCGCACAATACCACTGGACTCTCATTAACTGCACGGAAAACTACAGAATAGCCACTCGATGTCAGTATTATAAAGTCAAATCCTCGGTCATGCACAAATCGGTTCCACAGAAGGAATAGTACAAATAAATTACAAATATAAAAGTGAGCATTTTCCAAAGGTCCATCAAGTGGTGCTCAAAGCGAGCGAGAGTGTGATTCTCCGCCGGAGCCCGCGCCACCAGAGGTACCTCCGAGAGGCCCGTCTCTTCATGTCACGCTCCGCCATCGTGCAGCTCCGGAGCAGGCGACGGACTCTGATCGCTTGTTCCTTTCGGAAGGTAAGTAAAGTTTTGATATTAATACAAGATTTAAAAACATTGCATCTATGAATTCTAATAAGTGTTGTAGTGATATTTAAACAATAAGTACATATATACAGTGAACCGTAACAGAGTGGTTAAAACACGCCGAAATCATAAAAACAGCTGATATAAGTGAAAGGTAAAGACGGAAAAGAAATCTTAAAATGCTATACTTAGCAGAGGAAAGTGTACTCTATGCTATGCTACGTATAGTATGTTTGCTTTGCCTACAGCCGCTAAAGAAGCATTCGCTTCAAATATCCAAGTTCTAATTATTGTTGTTAAAAACCCATTAGTTCTTTGAACAATTCTGACATTCATTAGATAGGGGAATTAGTCGACCTGAGAAAGATATCACTAATAGGGGGGAATAGAATTTTCATCTTACTTTTTACTTAATATGATTCTTTGTACGAACATCAGCCAAAAATACGTGTCATTTAAATATATTCAATTTTAAATAATTATAATGGATGTCGCATCTAAAATAAACCGCACAGAATTTGTTACAACTTAAGGGGTTCGAGCTTTCGGAACATTTTAGTGACTACCGACGATGCTAATAATTTTAACAATTTAATAATTTCCAAAAGAAATATTAGTTCCTTTTTTTATAGCATAAGGGGGCAAGCTAGTAATCGTAGCCATTTTCATAGCCATAGACTTCCGCATACAGGCTATACCGATTCGCCGCCCGTGACGATTTTCATGAAATTTGGCACACCCATAGAGGGTAACTTTGATTAACATATCGGATAGTTTTATCCCGAAAAATGTTCCTACGGGATGCTATGGGATGGTTTTCTATTTTCCACTGGCTTTAAATTTACGCGGGTGAAACCGAGGGGCGCAGCTAATAACTCTATAATGTAGAACAGAATAAGTGAGTATGTACAAAGTTGTAGGCAGTACATAGAGTTCCTTCCAAAACGCCGTGACCCTTATTACATAGAGCGACACGAGCGTATTGTCAAGTAGTAAATGCACAATGGCGATACAATTCCAGAGATCCATTTATTGTTCTGAACAGAATTACATTGCCTAAATATTTGGAATTCCTTCCTTTCACCTACTTACATTCTTTGTACGTGCCACAAATTCTTTATGAGATATACTGGTACGAGTTTATCAAGTACATAAAATATATTATGTAAGAGGAATGTGTTTACGCGTTCATGTGATAGAAATGCAACTTCATAAAAGTATTGTAATAAAACTGTTTTAAAGGATTTTATCGCAGATTATTTCAGTATTTTACAGTCTTGATGTGACAGAAGCTTTATAACAACCATGGTCTTGGGTGGAGTTAGACCGTGACCATGTTTGGTGGTTTGTGTAATGTGTAACATTTGCGTTAATTCATAAAAGTAACCAAAAACAATAAAATACAGATATTTACTCATTATTACTTGTAATTGATTTATTTTAGTTTACAAACATTAATATAATCTGGGTCCAATTACAAATAATTTGTAGTTATATTACTTACTTATTCAAAAAAAATAATTTCTAAACAATTGGCCCGCTGAGTTTGTTTCGCCGGTTTTTCTCAGGACAGGGCTAGGGTTGAACCGGTGGTAGATTTTATTGTTGACGTTCAAAAAGTAATTCCTGTAATTCTATTTTGAATAAAAACTTTTTGATTTTGTTTTTTTTTTTATTTTGAATTTATAAAAAAATATATCCCTACCTCAGTATCGTATCAGGTCATGTTTCAGGCTTTCCGATGCTTTGGCTATGTCTGTCCCAATCTTATGTTTTGTTATAGCTTCAGGGAACGAATGAGTATTTAGCTGATAGCTGCCGTATGTCTCTACCTTTGACTAAAAATGTTAATTATAGCGCACAAATATTGCACAAAAATCCGCAGTATATTCCGATGGGACAGATGTAGGACGACCGGAGAGGAATTAGGAGCAAAACCCACGGGTTAACGCGCTCTCCTATGCACGGTGGAATAACACCAACTTCCTGACTTTGAAAAAAACTAAAACTTCCCAATTACGCTTTTCAGCTTTATTGTTATCGTTTCTGTATTTATCCTCACAATCTGTGATTGAACATGCTTACCACTATACCATAAGGCAGTCAAGCGTTACGTGTGTACAGTATTTGCCTAAACGTAGAACATATTTAGTCAAATCACAAGCGAACGTTAAATGTTATATAATTAATATTAGCATAAATTCGTGTTACCGCATGTTCCGATCGCGCCAACATCACTTTATCGGCTATATCCAGCTATAATTACCGTGTGTGTATAATTTAATACTCTAATTCAGACGTCATGTGTTGGATAGGAATGTGTTAGTTAGTTACAAGAATTCCATATTGATCCATTGTCTCATGAAGAAATACGTAGGCAATGGATAAAGCAGACTTGGCGCTAATTATGTTATTACGTAATAATTGCCTTTTAAAGGTCAAAATGTTACCAAAATTACTTATTTATGAGTTGTATTTTATAAGTGTAATTATAATTAAAATATATAATTAAATATCTTGGCGTTTATCATAAGAAGCCTATGTTCAGCCAAGAAGAAAATAGATACTGTGAAAACTTAAATTACGATTTTGACTTTGATGAGACTCATTAACTCGTAAAATTTGTGCTTATAATGCAATAATTGGCCGCATATAAAATGTTCTTACATGAAAAAATAAAAGAAGGTCAATAATTATGAACCTATTTAAATCTAGGACTAAATAAACTTATAAAGATATTATAGAAAATAAAACGATATTTTTAAATTGGAAGAGACTTACAGACTCGTAAAATTTAAGCTTGTAGTTGGCTTCATAAAAAAGTAAATGAGAAACAAAAGGAAAGTCGATTCTGGACTTATTTAAATCTAAGAATACATATTTGAACGAAAAATACTACTTGTTGAATAAATTTTTATTGAAATTCAGCCTTTCTTAAACGCTAAAAGAATTTTCCAAATCCGATTAATAGTTAGATTAACGCTCCTAAACAAAGAAACGAACTAATTAGCTTTATTATATTAGTATAGATAAAACGTACTCTGGGGAAAAATAACTCCTGCAGAGCAGGTAATGTATAGTCTGGAAGGGTAAGGCGTCCAATACCGAGTTGGCTAATTAAATTTCTGCTGTGAATGTACAAACCAAGTTTTGTTAAGTAGGCCCTTCTCTTCCGTACTTCGGTGGAAGTTTAATCGAATTGCACCGAAGTCCGCGGTTGTAAGTTACGCTGACAAATTAGCTACCTACTTGATAAGGAGTACACTTTTAAAACTCGAATTACTATAAGTATGATTTATTGAGTAATTTTTTATTCGTTTTTATAAGTAGTATTTTTATTTATATTTGCGATTACAAAGTATATTCGCTATTTTAATATCGCCTGTTATAATTATAAAACAAATTACTAATTTACTAATTGTATAGCAACGAATCTTCTTAACCATCAGTCAAAGCGAATGCTTTATATAGTTGAAATTCCTCATGATTTGAATTGCATAATTTCAAATATACATAAATATGATATACATGTTAATTAGTGATTAAATGTGGTATACCATGACTACTACTCCAATTAATCTATACTATTAATATAAAGCTAAAGAGTTTTTTGTTGAACGCTCTAATCTCTGGAACAACTGGTCTGATTTGAAAAATTCTTATAGTATTAGTTAGTCCATTCAGCGAGGAAGGCTATAGGCTACTTAATCGACTGCGGTAGAAAACGGATTCACGTAAACGAAGTTGCGGACGTCCGCTAGTCTAATCTAAATCCAATGAGCTACTACAAACCGCTCGAAACGCGGCCACATAGCTGTCACTTTAGGGCGGTATTATGTGTGCTAGAGGCACCAGGTCGGGCCGACACAATAACGCTACAAAGCAGCATGGCACTACCTCTCACAAGTTATGTAGTTGGTATCCAAAAAACCCTTATAACAAAACTCGACATAAAACATTCGCGCAACATAAGTGTTAGCGCAGAGTAAAACACACCACAATACTAATGGGATATTCATTTATTATTTCTGCTGTATTTCGAGCTTGTTTTGTAAACCTTCAAAGTAGTTTTCATTTCGGTAGGGTCGGGCAAAAAATTAATGCAATGATAAAAAACATACGTTATTACAGTAGACTTTTGTTGAGAGATGAATTGCGTTTCGCCGTAACGAAAGAAGAGAGGTACTAAATTTGATTTGTACGAGAGCTCGACGCAGGATGAGGCACTTTGATGTGGCAGGGCCTCCCCCTTGGCCGAGCACCCCGCTGAAATGGTGCGCACTTAAATAGAAACTTCCACTGTAATTTAATTTTTATGATAGCGCATTGTAAGTGTCGTGGGGCGCGGTTTTATTTAGATTCGCGCCTTAACGAACAATTTTACATTACACATCTCAAAGGGAGCTCGAGTGCGCACGTAAAATTTGTTCAATAACCAAGGTACTTATTGCCCTTTGCTTTCGTCAGAATAATAAAGATTTAAACACACACAGATGAGTGGATGCGAACGGCAGAGATCGGTCGTCTTGGCGTTTATTTAACAATGCTACAATTTTCATAAAAACAAAGAGCACTCGTGTGTCGAGGCATTGGCACGAATGTGTTACAAAGGCCTATGTACAGCATTGGGCTGATACTTGCTGATCCTCCTCCTCCTCTTCCTCCTCGCGTCGTTGGTCCTCAATGCTGAGGGTCGTGACCTCGACGAATCACTTTCTCCTGGATTTTATTCCGCCATCTTGTCCTATCTTCAGCGGTGTGGATGGCGTCGTAGACTGTAGTGTTCAGCGTGGAGCTGATTTGGTCTGACCAACATAATGGGCTTTGGGTCTTTTACCGTTTATTTATTTATTTATTTATATATTTATTTATTTATACAGGCAATTTACTTTTCCCGTCAGCACCATTTTGTCCAGATTGTCACCTGCTGATAGTAATGATAATATCGACATATTAAATTGAAGTAGAATCATGACCAATGTGACAAGGTGTTTGAACAAACAAAGTGTTGGTTGAACATCGACCAGGTGGAATAAACATCTCCTTGCTGGATTATGTGCAAGTACCAGGTGATCGGCCAATTTGGCCACTCATTTTCTGAGACGTACTGCTATGTGTTGATGCATAATTGATGTGTTGCGATTGGTAAGGTACCTCTCGTTCACATGAGAAAAGTTCACACTCACCGCAAAGTCACAACAGTGCGTTTTTTTGGGCTGTCATTGCCCATGGGAATAATGACCTTTTTTGTTTTTTTGTAGGCGTCGTTAGCCATCAAAAGGCTTTCAAAATCCGAAAAAACTACGAACCGTAGCTTAGCAGTGTGCGATTAAAATTTGATGATAATTGTAATAACAAAACCGAGTTCGAAATAATTCGATGTTGAATACATAGCTGTGCAATGATTTAGGCAAATCTTGATTCAAACAAGAAAATAGCTTCGGAAAGTCTTGAAAGTTTAATGGAATCGAACGGGGACCGACCGAAGTAGTCGGAAGTTTGCACGGGTGACAAATTAGGCACTTGACCCGCGCCGCCGAGCCTCCAAGTGCTTGTTTCTAGAGCCGTAATAAGTTTAACTTTAAGTAAACTATATTCCATTTCCTCTAATTTGTCCCCTCGCTGTCGAGACACTTTTTATAGCCCTGAATTAACAGTTTCTAATTACTTAG
This sequence comes from Calycopis cecrops, assembly GCA_001625245.1. Lineage (NCBI taxonomy): Eukaryota > Metazoa > Arthropoda > Insecta > Lepidoptera > Lycaenidae > Calycopis > Calycopis cecrops. Next base: position 527,260 of record LUGF01028977.1, on the reverse strand, counting down.
TTAATTATTTACTATTTTTGTTTCTATAAAACTTCTCCTTTGATTGCACACCGTCTCAAAGAATCAAAGTTTTGCCGACGGCAAAAACTAGCTTTAATTAAACGAAATCTAGTTCGGAGCGATTTATATTTTCAACGGAGAGGTGTAAGATAAATTATTCTGTATAAAACCGCACAAGTTTCAGGTGCAATATTATTTTACAAAAAGCAATAAGATTCAACGTCTCAAGTTTACCGAGCTTTTTGAAAATTGAAACCTGCTGGGATTCGTCGTAATTTAATTTTTGAGATGCTGTATTGTTAGAGCTTTCAGAAGGGCTCTTTGCAGCTTAAAATTCAGGATATCGTCGCCTTCGCATTTAGAAATGTTATTCTAAGCTGGTATTTTATCTACTCGTATCTCTATTTATTCATTGAGATATACAGGTACAAAGTTTATATATAATTTACTTATTTTTAAACTAAATCTTGTAGATCAAAATCGAAATTAAAATGAAAATATGTTATGGTAAAATAAGATATTAAAGTATCTCATTTACGTCAATAAGTCTCTATTACTGGTATTATCCTTTGTTCAGGTTCAAAAACCGATAAACTTGAGGAGCTTTTTATAAATCACTGATCAGAATTTCTCAATTTATTTACATAATATATTGGACACCAAGAGCCTTTGTTACACTTTTTTACATAGTATTTTCAGTAGTCTCTTATTTTAAATATAATATACAAAAGCCTTATTTTATAATATTATGTATAGAGGGTTGGGAGATTATAAGCTCATCAATATAAAAACACGCTTGAGTTTTCTACTATAACGATAAACGATGGCCATAACTTATAAAAATATCGATAAAGACACTTATTAAATTTTGTATAATTAAAAGTTTAAATAATGTATGCTACACAATGCACGTATTAGTTAAGTCACAGATTATGTTACATTTTTGATGTAGTGATAAAAAAAAATATTGTATCGTGTTAAGAATAAATCCCGTGCTAAACATTCGATTTTATGTCAGACCTCAACCTACAACCTCGATATCCAAACATTGTATCCGTATTCATAAACTTTTAACCGCACATAAAAGTATCTGGCGATGAAATCAGACATTGTCGTGGTTTAGTGGAACCTTCTCGATTCCGCTGTGAGCCTGGTAGTTGCGAGCTTCGAGTTTTAAACGTCCGGAAGCCACTTAAGTGCTCATAAAACACTCATACAAGTTTTATCTACATCGATTCTGGAATCCTTTGTTAAATGTATGAAGATGTATATTTTTTGCTAATAGTAGGCGCTTGTCGAAAATGTATAATAATAACGAGCTTAGTATAACTCATGTATAACATAAAATTTGATGATATAATATTAAGAGTACACATTTTTGCTAATTACGGCATACAATAAAATTAGACTGAAATTTGTATTTTAATTTCGGTTTGGCTTCATATTCATTTATCACTGGTTCTACTATTTATTCTAGGCCTGAAAGTAAAAACCCTATCAAAGGCATAATACTAACACAATTATTTTAAGCACAAACAATCAAGAAAATCACATATAATATAAAAGTGTTCACTAGGTAAGCAAAAAGCTCTTAAAGTTTAATCAATAAAAGTATACATACCTATAAGCCATTACACATTCAGTAACTACGACCTCAATAATTCAACATAATTTCGTAAAAAGGAAATTCCAAGTTTCTTACTGAAGTCTGATTCCAAACCAATGCCTTGGTGACTGACGTATAACAAAGTTAGATAATGTCACCTTACCCCACAAGAAAATTGTATTCGAGTATGTTGTCCTAATACAAAATACATACACGTCACAACACGGAGTACTTTAAAGTTTTTTCGCGTACCTTACATATCCATCGTTAGATGGCAAGAGCGGGATAAATGATTGATGGCGGCATTCCAAGTATAAACTCGATTATCCGTTGAGACGCGAACAACTTACAAGTTTTATGTAACGATGGATCAGGATTATTTAAAACTTTCCCGTGGAAAAAATCGAGTCATGACAATCATATTTGAGTTGAATATCGATGACGAGACTTTCGAATCGATTTACTTTCACAATAATATTCTATGAATAAAAACGAAATATTTACATATTGCGATAAAATTAATTATAGATGGTATAAACTATTATTTTACAATTCTGTCCCAGTAAAGGAAACAAAGGATAATGTAAATTTGTTAATTATATAGATGCATAAACGAAACTCCAAAAAATAAGTCGTTAGTTTGTAAAAACTATTATTACTCTAAAAGATAATTGCATTTCACAATCGACCTAACAAATATTAAACATCTATCTATCTCTAATTGTCATAATATCATTTAATAAGAAACTATTAATTTACTATGACTCGCCTTTGATTATTAATAAACAGAATATTCTTGATTAAAAAGAGGAGAGGCTTAAAAATCAAAGTAGCATTTCATTAGCACGTTTCAATATTAGTTTGCTCTAGAGAGCGATGCGAGACTGGGAAAAATTGTTTCGCCGTTTATTATTCCAAGTTTTAATCAAGAAGGGAGGTTCTAGAGTCGTCTGGAGAATGTCCACAGCGTCGCCAACATGATCCCCTGTTCGTATTAATCGCTACTGAAATATCTTAAAACCTTATGGCTATTTTTACTCTCGGAGCGAAATTTATTGAGATACTGGCTGGCCCGGCCTTGCTTTGCCGAGGCTGTTATAATAATGTTTATATTTTAGGAATCGAAAATTATTTCTGGTACAGTTTGATATTGTACCCAATACTTTTTATATTTACATTTAAGATTACGATACCTAAATAAGATTATTTAAATACTCATTATGATTATATTCAATAGAATTAAAAATGTTATATCCTCGAATTAAAAATTGAATTTCCTTTTTATTAAGATTCTTTCTTATAAAACATATGAAGATTACTTAAAACCCAATAGAAAACCTTAACATTTTACACGCATCGCCCCATAACACAACAAAAAATTCTACCACATCCCAAACATGATTGTGTTTCGTAACAATTATATGGGAGCAGCTGAAATTCTCTGCCTTCATTGCTTATTCACGTCAGTTCGCAATGTTTCCGTTGTTGTTTGGTTATTAGCTAACTAAACAATAAATTCGCACATTATATAAACTAATACGGGAACAATAAACATTTGCTAAAACTATGTGTTTGTATTTTTTGGCAAACATAGACAGTGGTATAAGGGTTGTGTACAAATCGTTTTCTTTGATAAATCGTGCGCCGGGCGCACTCTGGTGGAATAATTCGAAACGTTTGCGCACTCAAGCTGGGCTCGCGCCTCGCATCTTCCACAAATAGGATTTAGTGAGACTAGTTTTATCTCTTTATTATGTAGTCTCCGCTAGTGAAGTGGGGTGTTAACGAACGACTACTGTTATTAACGATTCGCTACAGATTTAAACTAAATCGTATTATATTAAATGACGTAAATTTTTAATAAACCAAGATTAAAATGTTCCGAATCGGATAGATGGAATTGAAGGAGAAGAGGCCTATATCTTGCAGTGGGAGAGATTGGCTGATAAGTAAGTAAGCAAAAAATAGTAAAGTAAGTAAGCTGATAAGTATTAAATAAAAATAATCCCTCACCAGCTATATCTGTATGTTAATGTGGATACACATAGTGCTATCCTGCTTTTCAGCCGTGAACCCATCTACCTCCCGCTCATATAATAAGTGTGTGTGGTGTTCTGAGTGCTTTCTTACTTTTCTGTGGAACTTTAGTGGAGAGAATGGAGAAAGTGATTGAGAATTAAAGAACTACACGTCTGCTTAAAAACCATGCCCAAGGGCTTCTGTATTTACTAAAAGGTTAGTTATACCTCATTAATCTCTTATTGATCTATAAAGATAAACCTACTGAAAAAATATAATCCTGTTCCAATTGAATGTGTACATATAAATAACAAACACCTATTAATGAAAATCGACTAAGATTTGAATTTTTTTTTCCGCCAACGTTCAAACTAGATAAATATTTTTATAATTTTCAAGACAAATAACAGCTCCATATTCTCCTATTCAGTTAAGTAGTGTTCAATAAAGTATCAGGTTGCTTTGCTCTCATTTGTACTAAATCCTGTTTGATATATTGGTCTATTACGGGCCCCGGCTTGCTTCTTGCCAAGAGCAGGAGCTAATGCTTGCGGCATTATGTAACTTAACTTTCACATGAAAATTGTGTTACTGTTTTATTATCCGACTGGAAATTTATCACTTTCTTGTAAGTTTTGCACATTTTATTGTCTGTTTTTACTTTTCATTGTAGAGACAGACTTTACAATGAAATGAATTTTCGCTTACATAATAATATATTGGATATAGTTTCTCGATATAATATTCTTCTTTTCCTAATATATTTTTACACAATAGTGACTATTCTAAATCAATGTGTCAGGATAAGTATGTCACAATCGTGGTATTTGGCAAACCGTACTCCGTTCCGTCCGTACCGTTAATGACCTGGTGTGATGGTATGTTGTTTTTGTTGTTGTTGCAAAAATGCAATAAAAACACACTACACTACTACATTTCGACTAAATTTGGAATAAATATAAAAAAAATATTGCATTACGACTAATAATATAACAACGGAATGAGCTAGTAGCAAATAGTAGTTATCTTTGCTAATAAAAGTATTTATTCTAACTATTTGTCGCCACTTTGGTCTTTCTGGTGTTATAAAATTATCTAAATGTGAAAGTTATTTTGATCACAATGTTCAGATTCCCATTATGTCACTTCGATTCGATGCTTGAATAAAATGAACTCATCAGAATTTCAATAAATAACTGAGAGCACTTGGTAAAATACTAAAGGTAAATTTGTGTCAACGCTACAAAATACAGTTGCCAGAGAATTGGACTAGTTATATTCATTTTAAACTCATCTTGCATCTTACATAATGACAATTTTACTAAATATTTATTTATTAACTATAATGAAATGTAATCTCACCGTTGAAAAGTATTATAAATACATAATGATTACCTAAAGCTGCGGGCTGGGTACTTCCTAACCTATACCATGCAGCGGCTTGGCCCTGACGTCAGAAAGTTACATACAGTGGGTTTGGTGGCATCTGATCTAGGTTACCTGTCCAGCCTCCTTTTCAGAGGAGTTTTAGTAGGTAATACTTTCATTTGCGAGTTTTACACGTCTATCGGTTACATTTAGGACCGGTATTGTAGTGCCTGAAAATTAATGGTTGTACCCGCGTAAAGTATATCCATTTATACACACATATTATTCGAGCGAAACCGCGGACCATAGGTAATACTAGCGTATAAACTAATAGTAAGAGGTAGTGCCACACTGCATGCTTGTAGCCCAATGGGGCCGGCACGACCGAGGAGGTACCTCTTGCTTACACGAGACCGGCGTAAAGTGACAGCTGTACTGTCACGTTTCGTGCGGTGTGTAGTAGCCGGTGGCCCACGGAGGAGAAGGAGAAAGGAGGGCAGCGCATCATCAAGTTACTATATGTATTAGATAAGATTTTATGTCACATTCGGTAAGTGAATCAATGGAATTCGATCCAATCACCTATCTACTTCGAAAAATTATAATTTTCTACATTCAAGAAATTAAAAATAGGTAAATAGTAATTAGAGTACTGTTATATAATTATAGTAGGTACATAAGTACGCTTACAGTTTGGAGTAACAAGAGTATCACTACACTTTTGAGAGCGTATTTTATCTGAAGGTAATATTGATTGATAGCAATATGTTAGTCTCGAAGTGGCGAGATCGATACGGAGCGTACGTATCGCTTTCAAATGACGGTTTATCATACGCCGTCCTACAAGGTATCGTTTCACATTTCTCGCAAATTGGATTGCACCTAGTGAAAAACTACCGTCGTTGATCGCAGTTTGTGGGCATCGTCAACGTTGGGAATGGGTCTAATTAGTTTTGATACATTGTGCTTTACGAGTATATTAATATATATACCTGATACTTTAGTCAATCTGTATCTATATATAGTAATATATAGTAATAAGTTTGAATAAGCGTAAGTTTTGATGTATGGTTTTTAGCTACTCAATCACGCTAAAACTACTCAAAGATCTTGATGTAACTTGGCAATGTTGAGCTTATTTACCAGGATAACACAAGTTGTACAAATACTAACATTTGCACGTTATTTTGCCTGTTCCATAACATTAGTTGTAGCGCGTTTATGCAATTGCTTCTGATCCTTATCTTTTGATTCACTGAAGTTTAGTTAATGAAAATGCTCCTTATTCGTTATCTAACAACATCAACAACAAAGATTATGTTCTCGTAATCTTCTTCGAAGAAGCAAATTTATAAAATATATTTTAAACACATATAGATAGATCTCCTGTCGTGCTGGCTCAAATCCATCTTATCTTATACGTTATTTTTACAGATAATCTAATTTTTAATTAATATATAATTTTTAAATAAAAAAATAAAGTTAACGAACTTATTCTACTGAACCAAACTACTAAACTGTTTTGGGTGAAATTTGACTTAAATAAAGATGATAACGTAGAAAGCCAACATTTTTGTTAATTAATTGTTTCCTTAGAGCTTTTTGACTATAAAAAAGTAATTAACTACTTCACGCAGATGAAATTGACAGATACCACAATTTAAGTAAATGAAGCGCATGCAAAAGAATTTAATAATACCTACTAAATTGACTTGCCATGAAAATGCCAAACGCCAAAAAACATTTTATTTTCATTTCATTAAAACGTACAAATGAAAAAGGAGATAAGGGAAAATAGGAAAAGTGTGCAATTTAGGCAATAAATACCCCAAAACCGATACCGCGTTTTCTTTTCATTGCTTTGATGGAATTTTGGCAAAATAAATTTCAATATGCGCTTATCAAGATCCGGTATCAATCTATTATGTTTGCACGCTTCCTTGCGCTCCGCAACACAGAGGGAGAGCCTTTTTAAGTCTGTTTTAAACGTGATACATTATCAACGCGGCGTTGCTTTAAAGCATTTTGTGATATGCGAGCGAGTCGCGAATAAATGATTGATAACACTCCTATCGTGCGCGACTTTCATTCCGTGTGAATATTTTACAATCACAAAACGTTTCACTGCATAAGAATTGAGGAGTATGAGACTTTTTTATTGTGAAAAGGGGGAAAAACAATCAGTTTGAGTCTTTTCTTGAATCAGTGCTTATTGTATATTATCTGTCTGTATAAAAAGTATAAACCAGTTAGAAGGCATTATTTATATATTTTTATCAATAGTTATTACATTTTTTCGCTTACAATATTAGCATTTGACGCCTGTGTCGAATTTAACAGATAGAGACAAA
>LUGF01028977.1:505218-519460 GCA_001625245.1 Calycopis cecrops | reverse complement strand
CAATCAGTTTGAGTCTTTTCTTGAATCAGTGCTTATTGTATATTATCTGTCTGTATAAAAAGTATAAACCAGTTAGAAGGCATTGTTTATATATTTTATCAATAGCTATTACATTTTGTCGCTTACAATAATAGCATTTGACGCCTGTGTCGAAACTAAGAGATAGAGACAAATATAAAATAAATACAGATTTATGAGATCACAGATTGGCCGAGACATACAATTCGCGTATTACTAGCGAATGAAACTTGACTGTCACGTTATTTAGTAACAATACCTTTTGGTCTCAAATTCAATTACAAAAACTACCTTTTCCCGCGGCTTCGCACGCATTAAATTCAATTTAATATAAAAACTTCATCACTCTGTTACGTAATTTTAAAGATCTAAGCATATACACACACAAACGGCGGAAAGCACTTTTGTATTATTCTATGTAGTGATATTCTGATACAACCTTAATACCACTTGTAAAAATAATTCCAAATGTTTATATTTTTCAATCACGGTGCATTCTAATATTCCCCCTTTGTCGTTGTAAAGAGAAGAGTAGTGTGAATTTCGCTCTATGCGAATGTGGCCAGAATTAACCGCGGCCAGTTGGAAGGGTGAAGGGGTCTTCGCTCGTCACATCTGTATATCCATTACTTAAATATTTATAAGAGTAATAATAATGTGGATAATAATATCACCAAGACACCAAAAGAGTACGTACTCGTTTCAAAGAAAAAAGAGCGCATCTTGCACTAGCACTAGAATAAGAGGTGAGTTTTAAAGCTCTAAAGAGCCGCAAAATCTCATTTGAATGGAATTTTGTGTATAATTTGCATACTTATTTACATTATCTCTGCAACACACAAGTGGGGCCCCCTTCGTTATCAAATTTGCACTATAGGGAGAGCACGGGGCCGGAATACAAAGTTTAATAAGTCGGCTATTATCAACAAAACAAATGTAATAATGGAACGAAATGCGCATTCTAATGAGGATATTAATTCGATATTAAAAGTTAGAATATTTTTAAGTATATTAGGTACAGTAAACCAAGACGATTATACATATACACTTCAGATAAGCGAAAATATGGAGTGAGTGATAGATGATTTTAAATAAAATAGCCTTTTATCTTTACATAATGTGTTACCGCAAATGTATGAAATCTAGGAATTGTATACATTTCCTAGGAAATATATACAATTCCTAGATTTCATACATTTTCGGTAACATATATAAAAATGAATGTTTGTCTATGTTCTTTATATCATCGTAAACTATAAACTTGATCATGTGATGATCTTTAGCAAAGTTGTTGTGCTTGAGCACAGGAAGGTTTCTGAGTTAGTACTACCAATTTTCGAGAGATGTCGCCACGCGTAGCAACGTAAGCACGGTACAGCCAGTATAAGGGGGTAAAGGAGCAGTCGGAGTCATTTTCATGAGTACCGACGCTCATTAGACATCTGCATAGAGGTTATACCCACATATGCGTTGTTCTCCTTACTCCTCCCACTTTCATGGGCCAACATGTGACATGTCTTTATGTATACATGCCTATAGAATCGCAAGCAACATATTATAGTGATATTATGATCACTAGTCGTATAAGTACACACACACCTGTCCTATTTCCTTAGAGGATATTAATTTAACCGAAATTGTTACATTAGTATAATATGTTAATTAGGTGGCAGTCGATGATACAAGCACATGTGTACGTCACATTATGTAATTTATACATTTTATAGAATTAACATTAAATGGGTTGTTACAGCCGGTTACGAGCCCGACACACCTCCAATCAGGTAACCTGAAGAATAGTATATTATGAGAATTATTAGCTCAAAAAAAACCCTTTTGGAAAACAGAAAACTGTAAATTCTCTGTGCGGGTGTCTATAGGCGTCGGTTGACATGAAAATGGCTCCGACGGATCGTTTACCCCTAATAGTATAAAAAATACATAAACACAAATATAAAACCTCCGTTATAAACAACGTGTTAATAAGCCTACGAGATGTCGTAGCACGTAGCGCGTCTACGAGTATAGCAGTCTCGTAGACGGCGATCTCGAAGTGCGATATTTATTTTTAGATTTATTTTAGGACTTGCCGACGTGGAAATAATTAAACTCAACCCTTCACTCTCTTGAGCAAAGTCTCGCAAATTGGAAAACTAAACTGTGCGGATCTCACCCGAGATTCAATTAGGTGCTAATCATATCTGGAGGGTGCGAATGGATCGATCGTTTAACCTCTTGATTTTTGAGAAACTTGCAAATAGTTAGCAACGGCTACGAATTTCCAAGATTTATTTCCATGTCCCATTTAATTCAGTGATTTAAAATATAATCCAGTTTGAAATTCAATTAAAATGAGATTAGCAGCTTAAGAAACATTGTAGAGTTCCTGTTATAAAAGTATGAATATAGTTTATCAGTATCAGTCCGATATGGCGTTGATGTTTTGTTACACCCAAACCACAGGTTCTGGCAGACTATAGTTCGATAGTGCTATAGTTATGCTATATATCCGTGCAATAGTCTGTCCTGATTGGAGAAGCAGGTTCCACTATCTTAGAGATTGTCATAAGGACCCTAGGTTTTGTATTAAGGTCTTGTTTCCACGACCTGTTCCGGCTAATCTAGGATTGTAAATTAAGTGGTAACTCAAATTAGGTCAAACAGTCTACCGGTAAAAGCTGATAATCTACAGCAGCTTGCTTGACATTCACCGTATAATGGTCCGTGTTACTACACTAGCTATAAGTAGATGACCCTGATTCTAATGAAGAATACGTATACTATCTATGAGCATAGCCGACCATTAAGTGGTATTTACACTGTGATTAGTAATTAGTGCGAGTGCGTGCGTCAAGTGGACTTGCACTAATTAATAAGCGTCCTTCGAATTAAAGTGCTGTATACACTACACAAGTAATTAGTTTCTAGCTAAATACCTAAGGGCGGGAGTCAAAGGACTCCGCACTAATGAAAGTGTGTGAGCCAATATAACTCTACATTTAAAGTTGTAATTAAACTAGACCAATAATAACCTACCACTCACAAACTTATAACTTGATATATATTTTTTCTTATATAGCAATAAATAACTAATAACATATAATTCAGTAATAATTTACAAAGGACAATTACTCTTGAATTAAAATATATAATAACATAGACAGACTAACAAATAGAGCTAATTATGCCATTGTTACAAATATCAAATGAAAAATACAGACAGAAAATAATACAATTAATTTAAGAAATATTGATCCATAAAATGAACATCATAATAAAAGTATGTATGGCTTAAGGCGGCAACTGGTTACTAGTTGAAGATGTGTTGTTGTAGTGTAAATACCAATTACATTAACATAACTAAATTAGGTTTAATTTACAAGATTTCCTGAGCGAAATGCAGTAAACGGCAAAGTCGCTTAGTGACATGACAAAGAAATAACATTTCTTGCTAGTCGCGCATAAAAAAATCTTGACAATGATTTGTTAATATAACGTCCCTTAATCATCCTATATACATATTTCCTCCTAAACCAATATAAATGTGAATTAACCAACCCATCACTGCTCGTATTGTTATTATTATCTGATTACGATGCTCACATCCTAGAACAAGTCGTTTGCGCTTTCATATGAACTAGCACGATTTACACTTCGCCAGTCTCGAATAATAGATCCCCAAAGTAGAGGATATTCATACATAGCGTGTATGAATTAAAATTGTATTCGTACCTTATATTCCGCTGCAACAAATCATTGTGCTTTACAAAAGTTCACGTTTGAATGAGTTGGCAAAATTTCCTCTGTACGGCGACAGATAGCTTCCTAGTGGAACGAGAATGCGCCCGTGGACTATTTATTGTAAATATTTTATTATTTTTATTGCAATTTATATGTTAGAAATTTAAAAGCATGCTTGTTACATAATCGATGCTTTTGTCATTGTTGATTTGTGTTTTTGTTTGCACAATTAGGCTGAAGCAAACTTTCCCTTTGGTACATGTACCAAGTTGTGACAGTCTTAGTTTTTAAACATTGTGACAGAAAAATGTATCTGACACAAGTATCCTGCATGTGGTCTTTACTTCGAGAGGGAAGCCGATGTGGGCACTCGTTTATCCAATAATTGGCTTCTGTGTCGTAGTTGTTTTAATCTAAACAATCTACCCAACCTATAAGTATGCGCAAGACAACTAATAAGTCATTCAAGTTGTTATATTTATAACTCATGCTATATTTATCCTAAAGACAAACCAAAATCTACGAGTAGTCCTACAATACATGCAAAAAATAAAAAAATAAAGGACGTGTACTCTTATCTTCGACGCATTACATATTTAATCAGCATATACTTAGATATGTATTTGTATTTTGGGTTTAGAAACTATAAATTTACGAAATGGAATCTCGCTATTTTACATACACCAGAGTAGCTATTAAATATTCAAAATGATTTAATATTTAATAAGGTATAACTGTACCGCGTGGAGGGTTACGACAAACACAGCATATTATATTAGTATTTATAGTTTACATGTAACAGGAGTTATGGAAGTCGGTAACATCAACTGTGCAATTTCTATTTGTACATTTTGTATAGCCCAAATTGTCAAAAATGTACGACAAGAATCTGCGCTAAAGGTAGTAATTTTTTTACAATATTAAGTGGCAAATGAACAGTCAGATCCTTCTGTTAAATACTGACGCCCATAAGAAATCGTCATACAATGAATACTCCTCCGTACAGCCTCTCCTCCAATCGATGATAAAAAACTAACACACCGCACGAAACGCGACAGCATTGTTACTTTGCCATGGTATCATGTGAGCGAAAACTCCCCAATTGTGCCTACTGGATTCAGCCGCAATGCAGAATGCTACGGCATGACCAGGGGGCAAGCGTTTGTTCCCTTTATACTTAAACTTCATATAAACATAACTCTCTATTCTGAAAGTCTGATCACTAAGCACAAAAGATCAAAATACACGACCATAGGAAGGCATTATTGACCTGAGCATCCATATATAAATATCCTTTAATATCACAAAATTGCCCCGACATCATTTAGACTCTGCAAATATAACTTTAATTTCACAGCAATAAAGTTTAAGCGTCCATGCTTGTGGGGAATGCAATAAAACCTTTAGAAATTTGAGACGTGCGACTGCCGTCGTATATTTCTTTCTTTCGTATATATTTTCCCACTTAAGAAAATGGTCTTGTCTCTCTCTCGTGGATGTCACGACTATATATTGCGGAGGCGGCTACAAGCCGACAGCGATGAAAAATTCTTGGTACCTCGATGTTATCTCACGAGGTACGTTTACTTTTAATATCATGTTATCATGTGGGAAATAAACTCATAAAACTTTCATAAGACGATATGTGATATTAAATGCTAAATATACAACACATTGTGTTTAACTCCGATTTTATCCTCGTTACTTTAAAGGTATTGAGATGTTTGGTTAAAAGCGAATATTAAATGGCTTATAGGGCTGTATTTATGACTTCAGGTATTCAGCAATTGTGCTATTGTAATGTGGTGGGAATGCCCCAAACGTTACATACGAGGTCATGAGTTTTCATCCCATCAAAGTCGTAGACGTTGAACTATGTTTTACCTGCATTACTGTAATTAAATACTAAATATATTTTCGTTGTTTAGTACCTCTAATACAATTTCATACGATTTTGCATTGTAATTTTTTTTCAAAATGTAAATGTAGCTTCTAACGAAGCTACATTTACATTTTGAAGAAGAAGATTTGATAACTTCATAATAATAAATAACTAAAACTTAAAAACATCATAGTTAAAAAAGACCATGATTTCTTGCGTTTAAATATCCAATCGATAACAATAATAGCTACATTATTTTTCACACGATAATTTTTTGCTAAGTGGTTTTAATGATTTTATGACTTATAATATGATAATAATTAACATGAAATGTCAAAAACACCACAAATAAAAACATCACGTTTCCTAAGCTCCACGTTTCGTGACAAATGGTTTATACGTCTTTAACCTTTTTAACGTCATATAATATGTTCGTAAGCCACGAATGTGAAAGGACACAGTTTGTTGCTTTTTACTGCGTATACATCGTCACCCACATAGGGGTTGGTGCCCCGTAAAAGCAGGTTTATGACTGACACGTGCTGAAAAGTCGGAGGGTAAATTCGACCAGGGCAAAAGTTAATATGTGCAAATAAACTATTGTACGCTTAGGTTTAATTTAAGTACTTGTAATAATTCCTACATGTAGACCTTTATATTAATTATAATTTGCTGCTTTAAGCGTTCTACATTTCATAGTTAATTAGGTTGAACCGCGGAATTCGTCTCCCGGGAATTAATTAAGCCATGTAGTTAGATAAAAATATGAGCCAGGTTTAATATAAATACTTTGAAATGATCAAAGATATAAATAGAACTAAAACTCAAGGTATAGCAAACGAGACGAAACACGAAAGGCATATGATATTCATTATAGAGTTCTCATGACATTTAGTCCCCGTCAACAAATCAGTTACAGTGTTACACATCAGTGATATATAGCATTATAATATCTGACTTACGCGAGTGTGCCAAAATTCAGCTTGATTGTTAGTGCGGTTAGTTGGTTACATAACCTTGCATTATTTGCTCAAAAAACATAATATAAGCTAATAAAAAAGCGGCCAAGTGCGAGCCGGCTCACACACCGAGGGTTCTGTACCAAATGAGGTGACGACAGATGAGGTGAACCACACAAGCAAATTTTGGCTTGTCTTTTCTTAAGTGCAAGAGTTATAAGAGAAACTTATATTTGCGGATGCCTGCAAACATTTTTAATAAACAAACTACACATATAATTTGGTAATGATTTTATAAGCGAATGAGGTATAATTTAGCAGTTTTCGAACTTATAAGTGTACTATAAGTTCTTACTCCTTGGTAAATTTCATATTATTTTATGTCAACGGAGTGTACCCTAAGAATAGGTTGCAGATTTAACATAGAAAACATGTGTACAAATGGCTGTAACTTTTTATCACGTTAATTTAGAAGTATGATTATAAGACATCAAGAGGTAACAGGTATTTGACATTAATTTCAGCTTGATTATTTTACGCATTTCTGAGAAAAAGATCTTGACAGACGTAAAGACAGCGAGACAACAAAGTGATCCTGTAAGACTTCCATTTTTTTCTCTATGAAAGAAACTTAAAAAATGTAAAAAATAATAATTTTTTCTGTTAATATTATCAGTGCTATTTTTGTATATCTTTCAGCTCTTAAAGGCAAAGGAAGATGAATGATATTTTACACTCTTGTTTGAGTAAAAATAAATATCTTCAATTATAACTAAGCAATTTTGAAAAGGAAAACTTCATTGCTTTTTCAATCACATCTTCCGATCAACACTCAAAACAACGACCACATTTCTATCGAATATCGAATAGATCGGTTTCAATAATTTATTTATAAATTCTCAGGTCCTCCCACGTTACTCGAACGGTTTTTATAAGCGCCTCCTAAATTGGTTCCCCGGGGACGTTTTCCTCGTTTATTCGTTAGCATTGCGAATTCCATTGTATAGGTATCGCCATATACGAACCTGTCTTTTATGCTAGATACTACAGCGGTGAGTAAACAAATTGCGATATTTGCGGGCTTTATTAGCTGTCACATCAATCATTGATCCCCACAAGAGTCCGATTACTTGCAAGGCGTCTCGGAAGTCTTATATTTTACATGGTTTCCTACTAAGGTGGTTTTTTTTAAGTAAATATTTAACTTTTCCGTAATATCTTGTTTTTATATCTTGTAGATTTAAGAACATTTATGAACTTTATTATTTAAATTCAAGAGCCTTTATAGGGAGTTTATTGTAAATTGCAAAATATTTATTATACTTTAATACAATTTACAAAAAGTAGGTTAAATCAATACCTGTGTTCAATTATCTAGAAGTTTAAGATTATATATAAGATACTTATTATGTTTCATTCTTGTATTACTCGATATTCAAAGTGCACGCATCAATAGAGAACAAAATGGTAAAGTGAAGTCTTAAAAATGTGGAATTAAACAATTCCACATAATTAAGATTTCACTTTACCATTTTTGTAATAAGTAAATATACGAGAACGTAAATATTTTCATAAACACCAAAATTTTTACCAATTAACTTAAATGTATTAATTACCTAAAAGCATATTTTGAAGTGGGCAAGGAATCAGCTGTATACATACAAAACGAAAACGTTACTCTAATAATAATTATCACAAAGTAGTTCATATTTATATTCCGAACATAAAAGTAAATAACATCAAGCGAAATATCATTTTTATTAACAGAGAGAACCGCCTCGACTTTTCCTCGTGTAAAAAGCGAGGAGTAGACTTTATTAGCGTTTACTGCGGGGGATAATAAAAAAAAGTAATCGACGATATAACGTCACAGGCCAGTGAGCCGGAGGCGGGCGCGGCACAGCCAGCAAACACGAGATAGAGCCGCTCGGAAATTCAATCAAGCTCGCACGAGATTCGATCAAGATTAGCGTAATTAAAATACCTTTTTACCTAAACCGCGCCATATTTTAGCCGATATTATAAATATCTCTATCGAGTATATTTCATGATAGTAAGCAGCATAAATTAGAATATATTTTTATATTCCTAGGAAAGGTAATTAGTACCTATATAAAATTTCTGATGCTTCTTTTATTTATCATGAAAAACATATAAAGATAAGACATTTTTCATTAATATTTGTAATCATAAGAAAATGCTTAGAATGTACTAATTTTCAGCTTTTGATGATTTCGCCGTATATTTTTATTATTAATCTTTCCTTATGAATATTGTTTACAGTTTATTAGGCTGGCTATCCTTCATCATTCAGACGAAAAGAAACATTAAAAGAAATAACTACTTTCTTATGTGAGCCAGACAGACAAAGTACATGTCAATAAATTGCTACAAATATACCGATTATATTTTAACATAAGGTAAGTTTAAAATCATAATATGGAAGTATTACATAATATTAATACATAAGTGACATTCGCTTAAACTAAATAAATTAATTTTGCTTTAGTTAAGAAAAATATAAAATTTTCATCTCATTGCCACGTAGATATTGAGGCGTTACAACGTCCATAATATCAGTCGTAGTAGACCGAGGCGGTTCTCGAGTTATTCATTGTCCTATAGAAATTGAGTATCGGAGCCGATGGGACGCGGTAGAAGGTAATTAAAAATACGTCACTCGCAGCCGACCTTTCAATTCGAGCATGTGTCGAAATACGAAATGATTCATTTCCAGTTTATATTTGTACGATACCAAACTCCGCTGTTTGTTGTTGTTCTGATGAAAATATTCTACGTACGAGAGCCGAGTGGACTAACTAGAGCGCCGTGCGGTCATAACTGACGTCGGAATTGGTGGAATACAGCGCATGTCGCGTTTCTAGTTTGCTTTTAGTTTGTTGCACAAAGAGGTCGTTTTTGACAACTTGTATTATTGCTTTGTAAGATGCGGGCATATGCAACGGGCACTCATTTTAGCGAATGTGGCCTTTTTGGTGCAGAATACGATGGCAGTTTTTAATAGAGATTTCAGATCATCTGGTAGTATGTATGCTAACGACGCTCACTTAGACAGTCGCTTGACTAGAAAGTGTTTAATTGTGTATGGGTCTGTCCTCTCCTCCAGAGCGTTCCACTTTATTTATCTTTAACTTTAACCGATGGACACACATAACCACATGTTATTTGAGCGATATTTTCTCGTCCATCCACCGGACATATTGGACCCGTGCCCACTTCATTAGGCGTCACATATAAGAATTGAAAAATCTATATATATATATATATAAAAAACTTAAACGTGATATAGTCTTCTATCAACGCACAGGCCAAACTATTATACAGATCGGGCTGAAATTTGGCATTCTGGTAGATGTTAGGCATCCGCTAAGAAGGAGGATTTTTAGAAATTCAACCCCAAAGGGGGTGAAATAGGGTGTTGAAATTTATATGGATTTCCTAGAAATTAAACGCGGGTGAAACCGCTGGGAACAGCTAGTTCCATATAAACTTCACAACCTTTTATACCTACCTCAGGGGATTTGCCATCACCATCATCATCATCAGCCTGTTGCAGTCCACTCAGGGGGTTCAACTTCTAAAAGTTCTTTCATAGTGCTGTTTTATATCATGATAGAAGCCTTAGTGCCAAATTTGTAGTTTCTTAGTAGGTACAGTAGTTCCGACTGTGCGTTCACATACATATAAGTCAGATTTGCCTTTTATGTATATTACATTATAAATACCCCTTGTAATAATATTGTTTTGTACTAGATAAGAGTGATGTCGACACAAAGCAGAAAGTTATTACTTAATGTCCTCACCGATATCGTAATTTGATATTTAATTGTTAGTTAAACCAAGTAACAAAGGGCTGTTATTGTGTCGGCACGTGATTATGTCATTAGGGAGATGTCTTATTATTCACAAAGTGGGAACGTCTCTGTTTTCATTTGCTAAATTAGCTTTGGGGATTTACCGAAGTAAAGGATTCCTGAGAAGTGTATACAGGGTGTCGGAAAACGTTAATTGTTTATACATATCGCGTTTGTGAAGTACGGTTCGATTTATTAAGATAATATGTATCGATTCCAGTAAAATTAATGAATATTTTTTTTATTATCTGTTATTTCTAATATTGGCAATAAAACTTACATTTTGGTGTGACATAATGTTTAGTCTACACATTTTTTTTTATAAATAAAAATATTAATAAATGTTGTACTAAAAAAATAATACATAATAATTACTTCTTTGTTGTTTGAATATTTCTTATAGCTAAATTAAAATGACATATATTACATTTTATGTAGTAAGTGCTATAATAACACTTATCACTCATCTCTTACATTATTAAATACATGACAACAATATAAAGACAAAAATAAATGTTTAGTTTTCTCTATAAAGTAGTAAACCAAACCGAGTTTTGAAATATATAGGATTTTTGTAGCAGAAATAAAGTTAAAGCGCTTGAGGAGCGAATGACTTCAATACATTACGCTGGAAGGGCACATCTGGTCAACCTCGGACTAGTGCTGAAAGCTGATTTATTTTCAGTATTCATCACTCCACGTTTAACTGATACTTCTTATCTCCCTGTCTTAAATGGAGCTTGGGGGAGAGTCTATTAAGTGTTGTGTTACAACGGCAACTCTTTATATTTTACGATACTATAGTGAGGTTTACAAATGAGTATTCGTTTATTATACCTATGCGAGATAGAAAATGACGATGATCTGATTTTTACTTATGACTAACAAGATAATTTTTCATTTTCAAAGCAAAGACAATTTTTCGTTTCGATAAAACTTTAACCCAAATATGAAAACTAAGGCAAAAGGTGACACGTAAAAAGCCGATGCTTTGTTATCGTTCTCAATTCCTATTATAAATGTATGTATGTATTCTTAGATATGAAGATGATATCCGCTGAGGTTTAGTTGGTACAGCGCGTCCCTCGTAACCACTTTAAAACATTATCCGTGACACTAAAAAAAGATACATATTTTATGTCGATAAGCAGAAAAAAAAATGTTAATACAAATTCTTATTTGTTTATATTTTTATACCAAACATGCATATTATCACACCTACCGGTTTCCAATTCCCCGCGGCCGGCCCCGGTCTAATTTAACGTTAGTGGGTTAAATTGGTTTAGCATTTAAATTATATTCCGACAAGTGATTCAAACAACTGCGCCCTGAATTAATAATGCGCAGAATGTTTAGTTGCGCACAATTTTGCTAGATTTTCAGATTGCAATTTGCATGTTAAACGTCAATTCGTCGATGCGTCGAGCCCTATCGCTGAATATTAATGTCGGAGATTTTGTTTTACTTTGTGTGAACTCGATTATGATGCAAAGTAGCTGACAGTGCTGATGTGACGCTGACATGCGTGAAGGCGGTCGCATAGCACAATGAACCCCCATCCGATACACGCTCTTAAGTCTTTGAGAATTTCTAATTATGTTTGTGGATCACCGTCAAAGCCGCGAGGGGTAGTGTATAGAAGTATTATTAAAATCTTTTAAGCCTCAGTTTCTCTTTATATTTTTTATGAAAAAAGAATCAAATATCTTTACATTTTTAGGTCTCATTGATTAGCTTTTAAATGCTTGGTTTTTTGTTGTATTTTACTCTTTTTACATGCGACGGTTATTTTGTTTGTCTAATTGTGGCCTAAACCACTGAATTCAAATTTCAAAATTTTTGTATCGAGAAATATGTGTACCTAGAGAAACCTATGGAATACTTATAAACGACTGAGATAAACAAATGTGAAGAGACGAGCGTACCACGGTACATACCTTTTATAGTGAGTAAGCGGCGGTTAGTAAGTAACATGATATTTGAAAGTATTATGTTTACATTTGGTTAAGTTATATAAGATTTGTAGAAAATAAACACAAAACAGACTTTCTATGCGTATATCTAGCCTCGACCCCATATTAAAACCCAAGCACACAACAGGGCACCAAATTCCATAATCCACAGAAGCTATTTCACAAATTTAACGCTTTCCAAGTGTGAACTTGCAAAAGATTCCCCCCGCCTCGAGTGTTTGTGTAGGGCTTGGAGGGGTCAACTAATACTTAATCTTGCGTAAATGATTTATAAATGTTTTGAAATATTGCATCTACATAGGACCGTGCTTTGTAACAACAATACCAGGAGTCTATTATGTTATACTCAATGATATTGTATGTGAAGAGTTTTTTAATATTTGATATATAACAAATGGCAACTACTCGTATAATGTATATAATGTGTTTATTTTAAAACAGCGGCAATAGAAGAGCTGCTAATATGTCAAACCTAAATATCAATGTTTTATATAAAACCATCTTCATCGTCATCAGTCTCTTGCCCGGTATAATATAATAAACTTATATATCCGTTCAATACAAAAGGTGACTAATGTTTTAAATAGTTTGTTCTTTTATATGTCCTCAATTCAAATTTTTATAAGAGGACAGACGTGCGATTGAGACATGAGAGATAGCAAGGACAGTCGTGAATTGCTATATTTGTTCGGATGACTTATGTAATTAAGGTATTCTTATGTAACAGGCGTAGGTAATGGATGCAAAACTGCATTATATGCTCTGTTTATTTGGCTCTTTAATGACGGATCTACGTCTGCACGCTAACTATAAAAATACTATGAAACAAAACATATAATACTAATTTCGTAATTGGCCGCAAAAAAAACCCTCATAATTCCATTACGCAAGTTGGCAGGTAAATTTTAACATAATTATGAAATGACTTTCTACTTTTTAATACAATTTCATCAAAGTTTTTGCCGGCGGGCCGCGGGGAGGGACTCGGAGAGACAGTGGCCCTTGTTACAAAACCTACTTGCTTTAATTAGCCTCGTGTAGGCTTACCGACGCTCATTTTTCTTGTTTAACGGTAATTGATAAAGGGCGGACTACAGCCCCGAAACATATTATACCGCATGCACAATGTTGTTGGATGACAAATAGAAGGTGCTTAATTAGGTTTCGGGTTTTTCGGGGTTTCGCAATAGCTGTTTGGAGCATTCGTGGATACGGTTTTGGATGGTATTACACCATTATGGTATAGGAGGCGTGGCGCTCAACGTCTTGACTTCATATTTAAATAATAGAACTCAAAAGGTTGAGGTAAATAAAAAGAGATCGACCGGCACTAAAATAGAAATGGGGGTCCCACAAGGGTCCATTCTGGGACCATTTCTTTTCCTAATATATATAAATGACTTGCCCTATCTAGTTAAAGATAATCAAAAGATAGTCCTATTTGCCGATGATACGTCTTTTATTGTTAAACATAAGCGACAATAAATGAATTGTGACGAAGTAAATAGTTCTCTCTCTATGATTGTACATTGGTTTAGTGTTAATAATTTACTACTGAATAGTAAAAAGACTAAATGTATGAAATTTACCTTACCGAATGTTAGACAGGTTCCAACCAATGTACTGTTAAATGGTGAAACTCTCGATCTAGTGGATTCGACGATATTCCTAGGGATATCACTAGACTCTAAACTGCAGTGGGGTCCCCATATCACTAAACTTGCGAATAGACTTAGTTCTGCAGCATTTGCAGTTAGAAAAATTAGACAAATTACAGATGAATATACTGCAAAA
>LUGF01028977.1:487052-498909 GCA_001625245.1 Calycopis cecrops | reverse complement strand
TCGACTGAACCGGTCCAGCAGTATTTATTATTATTATTATTATTATTCAAATACTTTTTTCTTAATCAAATTAAAAAAAAAAATGTGCGCTCACAAAACACTGCTCAAATAATTTTTCCATAAGCAAATTTAAAAAAAAAATGTGTGCTACACATGTGTGTACACAGCTCAATAAAGCATTTTTCACATACGTTTTAATATTCAAAACACTTCATTTAAGATAAAATGCAGCTCAGTATATTTATATAGTGTACCAAATTTTGAAAAAAATGCAGAACGTAATGTTGTCACTCAAACAATTATTAGGTCGCTCAAATATTATGAAGTTTCTCATTTTGTATTTTAAGCAGCTCAAATTGATGTTTGTAAGTCGCTGTTTTATTGATTTCTAGTCGCTCGCAGTCAGTCGCTCACTTAGTAATTCTGTACGCTAAATTCATTATTTTTGATACCTCAAATTTTAATTTACAGTCACTCGTTTAATTACTACCCATTTTTTTACTAATCGTTATTTACTTTGGGGTTTTTATTTAACAAGGACATGACAACCCCGTCGTACCTTATTACATGGACATGCGACCACTTAATATTACATTACGTTATATTATTATCTAGAAACAATAATTACTGCTGAACCGATATAACCAAACTACATAATTTTTTGCATATATTTGACGTTGGATTTGACAGTATACTCTTTATCAGTCCTAACATCCATGAAGTTCTGTTTAAATTCTTTCAGCTGTGATCCTTCGTATTTATAATTTAAAGTACGAAGTATAACAGGAAGGGAAGTAGTTTGTATACTCATAATATTATATAAGTTTTAAGTCACTGAAGTTTACAGTAAATTTCGCTCAAGTGTAATAATATTATGTATATAGGAAGTATTTGTAATAGAAGATGGGTGCAAGTTTATAGGAGCAGCTAATGGACCACTAGTTTCCTGTAGGGAGTCCAAAAGGCATTTAATCTTGCGTTGAATTATGTGTTGATGCCGGAAAGCCGGAAACGCTCACCGCTCTCGCACCAGTAATTTCACTTTTTATTTTCTCTTATGACATCCTTATATAGTATTTTAAATAATGGCTGTGTGTTTAACACTTTTATATTTATTGGACGTAGTTTGCAATGGATGATAAAATAAGCTAAGAAAAGGAAATTGTTATCTTTTGTATTTTACATTTCGCTGCGTAGGTACTAAATGGTACAAATAAAAAAAACAGCCGAATTAGGTCGCTACGCCAAGGAGGTACCTCTGGCTTACACTCGTTTGCCCCCTTAAACTATTATAAAAATCCGACTTAAATTGAATGTGTACTTGTGGAAGACTTGACGTTAGAGTTTTAAAATTATTACAGATAATTAAATAAATTAATTAATTAATTGAAGTAGAAACTGTAAATTATTTCATAGCATCAATAATGCACATTTAGTAGCCGAATAGGGTCGTCACGATCGGGGAGGTACCTCTCGCTCACACGGCTCCGCTTTGAAGTGACAGCTGTGTTATCGCGTTTCTTGTGAATAAATTTCCAGCGGCCCGTGGCGGGGAAAGGCGTAAGGTGGGGAATGCTTTTTTATAATCTGTTTGCGGATATTTATGGACGTCGACGACTCGTATGTTTTTATTACACTGTTGCTGTCTGGAAAACAGAATCTTGGTAGGTACATTTTGAAAATCTTTCCCTGCGTAAAACTTGTAATATTTTGTTTATTTTATTTTCATATCATTTTTTCTGAATATAATGACGTGGGATATGAACAGTCTTCAAGAAGGAGAAGAGTTCTGCATTTAAGTAGAAGTAGTATTAAGCACTCCTTGAAAACAATGTTTACACAAATTAAATTACCCGAGATATACTTACCCTTAAATTTTTAAAACCCTAATGGATGATGCTTTTTCCTATGTATAAATGTTTAAATTTAAACAAGAGCTTAAAAGGATTTGGTTAGTAGCTACGCAAGATAAATTCCCTCATGCAATTACGTCATTTCGGTTGAACGAATGTGTTTGATCTTGACCTGGCGAACGTAAGTCTGAATCTTAACTTTTCATTGTTTATTCTTAGGTACGAAGGAAAACCTAGTTTATAAATATAATTATATACCCATATTGGTCAGACTTTCAATAGTCGGTCGGTGTCGATCGGTGGCCTATGGAGGTGGGAGGAGAAAGGAGGGCAGCGCATCTGTATAGCCTCTATGCGGATGTTTGTGGGCGTCGGTAGTCATGAAAATGTCTCAGGCTGCACGTTTGCCTTCCTATATCATAAAAAAAAAGTTTAAAGTCAGATTTTTTTTCATAAGCTCAGTGTTTCTTACTTTTGTAGAGACCGAAATATAGCTTTTTTAATAAGCCAATAATAATTTTAAAACAATGCAAAATGTGAAAATCAAGTAAGAAACATTTATTATAAGCTTACACGGTCACAAAAAATATAAAAAAGCCAGTATCGTACTAATATTTTACCAAAAGATATCTACAACAGTATCATGTACATCTGCATGGTAGTCAGCAGGAACTCAATCAATCCAATAGTAACCATTGTTTTAAATAGAATAAACTAGAGAAAAGAAGTTAAGTTGTAAATATCAACAAAATCATTTTATTAAAGACTCAGTGTCGAATAACTAAAAAATAAGCCACTAACGAAAGTACGAAGACGTTTTTATTTCAGCATTTTAATAATATAAGCTTAGGTAATAAGCGTAGTGAAAAATATATCATGTCGCTTGAAAGCAAGCGTATTATTTACGCTAAGCTACTTGATCCGATATCCTAGGAGCCATAAACAACGGCCATGTAAGCTCTAGTTAGCCTAACAAGTTTATCCCGACGAGTCGAAAACATGCAAAGAGGACACAGCAAGGACTTAATTCTGTATCGTAAACTGAGCACAAATTTTGCAAACTTCCCCCTTGCTCGCATCTCATTAAGATAGGTACTGAATGTTTTTTTGCAACCTCTTGCATGCCTTTTACATTCGTTTTACACAAAATAAGCATGTAATAAAGTTTACTATTTCGTTCTACACGTAATAGGGTCGAGTTTCTTCTAGTGGGTTTACTATTTATTATGAGTAATGGGAAAAGGGCTATCTTAGTCAACATTATTTAGCTGATAATCAGTGCTAGCGTATACAATTTCTATCCCAATACTGAACCTACAAAATATCTTGTATTTTTGTATTGTTTAAATATTAATTTTTAATTCGTTGTTTGCCATTTTATTGTTTAAACATATACGAATATATAATATATAA
Organism: Calycopis cecrops; assembly: GCA_001625245.1. Taxonomy (NCBI): domain Eukaryota; kingdom Metazoa; phylum Arthropoda; class Insecta; order Lepidoptera; family Lycaenidae; genus Calycopis; species Calycopis cecrops. Next base: position 495,643 of record LUGF01028977.1, on the reverse strand, counting down.
AATATAACGAAATTTGGAATTGTTTGTGAAAATAAACATGAAGAACAAACATTAATTTGATGTCTACAATCATATTTAAATAACTCATAATTTAATTTACAATATTATCAGCGATAAAAAAACGATAACAACGCATTAGCATTATACAGTATATTGGTTTCCCACGGTTGTATAGAAAGGTCAATCTACGATCAGTTTATATAAATATCAATTTGATAAAACCATAATGTACAATAAACATGGTCGTCGTCCCATACTTAATTTATTAAATACAAAGCTCTAAGTGATGTAGAGGACGTCACTAAGAGCCCCATATAAATATATCGAGGATCTATAAAGGAAAATCAAATTACAGTCCATTAGACTCGTTCGCAATCGGTATGTTGTATAGAACCCTTTAATTAACCAATATTGTTCATTATTTGTTACGGCCCGTCTCAGCTTATTCCCGCAGGAACGGTAACTTGATTCAGCGCCGACCGGCGGGAGAGTGGCATACTTTTAATTGACCGTAACTGCGTTTGCCTGCAAGCGTTATTGAGTTACCGTAGAGGAGTACCGGGTATTGCTAACTTTAAAAACGCTAAAACACCGTGCGCCGACGTCAACTTAGTTATTTATGAACAATTTATAAAATGGTTAGCCTCGATACTGTGTATTAGTTACGTTAAAATTTTATGTTGCTAAAATTATTAATAAATATTGCTGCGTATTCATGTCATGGTTATATAATGACAAATTTTGTCAGGTTCTGAGGTTCATGGATACGAACTAGGGTTTGAAATTTGAATGAGAGATTGAACATTGAGTAGTAAAATAATACGCTTTATATACATCAAAACTAAATATTTTAAAACAGTCTTTAAAATATGTTTTAATACTATGTATAAATATAAATTGCCGTCGTAGCATTGATTGGTTTTAACGACAAATCAAAATGGCGGTTACCCCATGTTGAGGGAAGTATTTCCCGCAGAATGGTATGCCATCAGGTGGCTGGGGGAACTCAGTGCCCACGTCTAACTTCCCCTGGTTGGAGTTCAACAATTTGTGGATTTTGTAGATGACATAATGAGAATATATTTGCATACGCAAAAATCTTGTTCATAGGCGAATGTTATTTGATGTTAAAATATATTATTTATTTGTAAAAATAAATAGTTTAAGATGTGAAAAATGAATTAAATGAATAAATAAAAAAGTCATATTTTTTTTAATTTTATTTGTTAGTCACAGTTTAAACATTCTTTCTTTCTTTATTTCTTTTTCAACCTACAGCCACCCACTGCTGAGTGAAGGTCTCCTTCATTTCACGCCATTTTCGACGATCCCTTGCCATTGTCATCCATCTTTTACCGGCGATCTTTATGATATCGTCGGCCCACCTTGTCATTTGTCGGCCTACGTTTCTGTGGCCGGTGCGGGGTCTCCATTCCGACACCTTAGTGCTCCATCTCCCATCGCTCCGTCTTACAACGTGGCCAGCCCATTCCCACTTTTTACGCGTGATGACGTTTGCTATGTCGGTGACTTTAGTACGGCTCCTGATAACCGTATTACGGATTTTGTCTCGGATGGAGATACCGAGCATAGCGCGCTCCATGGCTCTCTGTGTGACTTGGTGTTGGTGGATAGTCTGTGCCGTGATCGTCCATTAACATTACAAACCTTTATCTAATATATAAAATTCTCGTGTGCGTGATTGAGCTCCTCCGAAACGACTGGACCGATACTCTTGAAATTTTGTATTCATATCGATTAGGTCTGAGAATCGGCCAACATCAAGTTTTCATCCCGATATTGTCACGGGATCTGAAGTTACGCGAGTGAAACCGCGGGGCACAGCTAGTATTTTGTATAATATTAACTGCGCTCCGCGGTTTCAGCCGTGTAAGTTGCGATCCCGTCGAAATATTCGATATGAACACAAAATTTCATGAGAATCGGTCTAGCCGTTTCGAGGAGTATGCTAACTAACACTGGGACACGAGAATTTTGAATCTTGTGCCACTGTTCTTTGATGTAATAAAACCAATCTGGTTCAATTTTAAGTTGATCTCGTCCGAAACGGATCAAGTAATATTTATGAAATGAAATTATCTGTGAAGTTCTTATTTGTATATTCGGCAGTCATGAGAACAGGGTCGTAAAGTATATTTCAACTTTTTATTCCGATACTTTCAACGCGAGTAAATCTGCAGGGCAAAGCTAGTTTTATTATACTCTTAAAAAATTTGACGAGTAAACGTGTAGATATTTAGTGAATATCGTGAATATAAGCATAGATATATAATAAGTACAAAGATTCGTAAGACTTGTGATTAGCAAGAAACCTATCGCAATTTAGTGACAGCACCAACCAACGCCTTTAAGGGCCTTTCCACGCACTGAAGACGCTTCAGATGGATCACCACTAAATGGACACACACTGAAGACGCTTCAGATGGATCACCACTAAATGGACGTGAATCGTGACTGCGACGACTTGTCGACATAAGTAGCGAGCACTTCACTTATTAGCAATTCATTAATTATTATCAATACTAAATTGATGATGAATTGCTAATACTGTATTACTTGATTTTGAGAGTGCTGCCAAATCCAGCAGCTGCGACCGGAGAGATAACTGTTGCTTACTTAATAATGATGTAAATTGTTGACTATCCTGTCTAGTTTCGTGTGGTTTTGATTTTCCAGATGGTCCATGGCGAGAACCTATAAAGTGAATTAAATTGACGTGTCTGAAGAAACTTGAGTGTTACACATGTTTGGACAACAATAAACTGTATCGGTTCGACTGATCTTCTATATAAGAAACAAAAGAACACTAATTTATTTTCATCACTAAAATACGCAATGTTCAGCAAAAGTCAATAACCGGTGCTTATCTCCTCAATCGTGGATGTTTGGCGATCCGCGCTCTCTAATTTAAACTTGGAAGGTTCGGGCGCGAACACGAGAGTTCTTCTACGTCTGAACGAGACAATGTCATTAAATTAAAGTTTCATTTGTCTTCATTTGCTAAACAATAGCAATTATACAAAGCCCCACAGCGGGCGAGTAATCAAGCGTCCCTTTAATTAAGTACAGAAACAGTGGCAAGTAATTGGATCTGAACAACTGAGTAAACAAATCGAAATTGAAGGTAATAAATCTAGCAAACACCTCTTTTAGCATGGCTGAGCATTTCTATCAAAAATTACGCTCCACTAATCACGAAACGGGTCCTCAGTGCGAGCTAACTATAAGTCACTATTGAAAACGGGCGGGTGGGTTTGTTGATTCCATTTCGCTACGGTGACGTCACCTGAATTATCCAATGAATATGGGAATATTTCGTTAACGTTTATCATCATCGGCAGCAGCATTTATGGGACAGCATGAAAACTAAGACGGTGTATTTTCTGCTACTTGCATTCATCGTGGTTTCTACGACCCTGGGATACTAGTTTTAAATAGATTCTAAATACTTGTATAAATCAACGCGGGATTCTTTATGAATCCTTTGCGGGTTCTAACGTGGTAGAAAATAGAACACCGATGTCTTTGGTAACAACTTACTCTAAGAAATATTTGAAAGCAAGGCCCGTGATGCATAGTGAATGCTGTCGCGTTTCATAGCAGTATATGAGTTTCCGGTGGCACATTGGAGGCGGAAGAGGGAAAGAGGGCAACATATATGCAAAACTAATATTTGAATATCTATGGGCGACAGTAGTCATAAAAGGCTCCGACTACGGTAGGGTAGTATATAATTATATACAAGGGTATAATTATTATACAACTATACGATAAAATTAAAAAAATATATCAGAGTGAATTGGTAAGTAAAAAGGCTTATCGCTATAAGCAAATTAAAATGAAAACCAATCGACCTTTTAATTATTTTACATGCATGAAAAGAAAGTCGAATATTCGAAAAATATTTATGAAAGTATTCTCCGCAATACACGAGAGTGGAAATAGTTTTCGTGTCAAGGGTATGTAACTGCATTTCCTTTTGTAGTGCTTACTTAAATGTAGTTGTCCTGGCCCCTGCCTCCCCATTCGTGAATACGTACAGCTATTGCGTCGAGGCGTGTTCATTTCCGGCTTCTTGCATTTTTATAACCTTTTATTCTGTTGCTTCTTACCCCTTATGGCCTATAGGGCGTAGTCGACATAAATTTTTACATCCAATACTAAACTTTGTTTTATTTCTCTCTTTGGTCGGAGGAAGAATAAAATAGAACGAAATTGTTTGTTTTACATACTATCATTATAATTTTGTAACGGACATAAGCCTCTTCTTACAACATTGAGCCATAAGTATTTACTTCTTTAAAGGCATTTTATTCATTGCTACAATGAGCAGTTAAGTTGACAATAAAGTATCAGTTCACCACAAATTACACTGTTTATTGGTATGTCAATATTTAGGATTAGATTTACCAAAATTACCCTTGGGAATAAATCTTTATCTCACTGATAACCATTTTTGGGCATTCTCGGTGTACCTTATATAATTATTGCCTATGAAATTATCTTCCGTTCGGATAATTTGTATAATTTTCGTAAGATCTGAAGCTGGGTAGGTTACCCATGTCACATACATTACAGTAAATTCGTGTGCTCAGTAAAGTAGTGCCGACACTATTTATTTTATAATATATATAAAGAGAAAGTGTAAGTTTGGAATGATGTGCTTATACAGTGCAACCGTATCTGATTGGTACAGCCATGGATTTATCTTTCGCTGACATTGCACCGGCATTAGCATTTATACACCATCAGGTGATTCGGCTGATCGCTGGCCCCTATACAATAAAATAAAACTGTAGTTAAGATAGGAGCAAAGATAAGATTCATTTTATTTCAGGACAGCGTTGTAAATAATATGGCTTAGCTCGATGCCTCAGTAATTACTTGCTATTTAGTTTCATGACCCCACAATCAAATCTCGTAACCACATGGCCCTTCACCTACTTATTTATTCGCTTATAATCGATAGTTTTATTTAAGTTATAGGCATTGGGTTTTTCTTTATTTCGCGTGAAAATTGAAAATTTTCGAATGGAAATTATTCGGTCCAATTTTAATAAATCGAGTTACAAGACCTTTTGATTTTTGATGACTATATGATGTTTTAGAAATTTATTGCATATTATTTTATTTAATTTATTTTTATCCCTGTTATTTTTGTTCTCGCACTCACATACTAGCAACACGTATTTTCCATACACATGGGTAAAATTATTTCGTAATGTGAGCAGCTTTACCTTTTCTATAGTAATATATGACAAAATATTCTTTCCATATTTCAAAGGGCATAAACAAAAAACTATGGAGTAGACTCCGATAAACTAATTTACCTACACACAAAGCTATATACATATTATAGTTCCTTTCAAAAAATGTAATGATTACGCGACTTATGTGTAAAATTGGGATAAAAATTTTAATTAAATCCATTGTGATACACACATTTGATATTATTTTCCGGAACTAATATTTCGGATTTATAAATCAAACTGAAAGTCGACTTCCTTTGATCGATGTGAATGTGAAAACTATTATATTATATTGTGAAATATTTGTTATCGGACGTTTATTAATAAATCTGTTAGGTTATGCCCTCAGCGTAATGACCCGGATTATTATTTACAAATTGATGTTTTTTTAAAGCTGCAAGGTTCAAAGTCGATGAATAAATAAATACACAAATATTTTCTATGAAAAACCTTTTGACTTAAAAAGAAAATAGTTGCTAAGATATTATATTACGCACGCTCCACATGAAAGCAACAGAGAACCATATTTTTTTCACTGTTCGCGATTTGATTGCGGGGATTTACTTTTATGATCAGATTTATAGACGGTTTCAGGGAAATTTGCCGCTGTGCAAAATTTGATGCTGAGCCACCACTTAGACGATATAAAATTTGTTCGCGCTTGTATTAATATTATTACCTGCATAATGTTTTTTTATTAGTCTGTTGTCGCTATCCGATAATATTTCTCCATTAATGGTAGTTCTATTTAAAGATTTAATTCGTAATATTATTTGGTGAGATTCTTCAAGTAAAACTTCGATTTTCGTCCAATAAAAAAAATCGTTTCACATTTTGTTCGCCAAATTTTAATTTATAATTTTACGACTTTGCAGTATCACACAGTCTTATTAAATATATCTGCAGAACTGCCACGGTATCTCCCCGATCGTACCTCCCCAACCCAATCCGCTTATTTCTTACAATAAACTTTTTGATGAATATGTGTCTAATTTTTCCAACACGCAGCGCTGGTAAAGTTTATGTAAGATGCATATTGACCACAAAATAATCGTAAACCCTATACAGCAATCAGCAGGCAGAGATATTTCCAACATCCAGCTGATACTTCTGAAAATCCAACGATGCCAAGCAATTCACTAGTAACACCATTTCCATTGACGTTCTTGATGGATTTACTTCTTCAATTTAGCGGTATGCGTCCCTCTTTCAACAAATGATAGTAATTTCCACGCGGAAATGCATCGAAATGGCGAAATGGCCTGCTAAGCGGTGCCCATTTACCGAGATTGCTTCCCGGTTTTAAATTTTATATCAGAATATTTAATAGTGTTTCCGGTATGCTGGGAGCGCTAACGTATTTGCAGTATATCCTGTTTAAGTGAAATTGCCTTGAATCTAAAGCTGGTTTTAAGAGAGCCTTACACTTATAGCACCTGATTGCAGAGGTGTCGATGCTGATAGAATAATAAAGGTTTATTTTTCCTAAGTGTGATGTTACCTATTACGGAAATTGTCTACTGTTCTTTTTTACTTTTACTAAAGATTGTCTTACAGAAATAGCTTGTTCCTTCATGCTTAATAAGTTATATAAACGTATTTACGCATATACTACTGAATCTAGTGGAATTGACGAATTTCTTTGGATTAATGCTAGACTGTAAGCTGCAGAGTGTTCCCGATATTATAAGGTACCTTTACAAGAACGTCCTAGAAAGTGGCCAAAAACTTTAAAATAATAAAGTTTAAAAAGTTGGTCGATCTAATACGGAGACCTGCCTGCTTCCAGAACCGTCTGAAGGTAGAGTCCGGCACACACGGAATAGAACACCAGGGTGTTATCTCGTGACGTAGAAGTACTATTGCGCCCAACGCGGAATCCACGAGCCTGCGACCCTGTGCTTAAGTCTCCTGCTCTATCTACGAGTGTAACTGGGCTTTACAAGTTTATTTACATATCGTAAAATCGTATTCATATCACTTGTATTCTGCTAACTGTTTGTCTCTGAACAAAGCTTGACTTATTCGAAATACTTATAAATCGGCCCCCCTACCCACTCTCGCTCTACTAAATTGCTTTATACAAATTATTTACGTTCAAATCAAAACGTACTTATAAATAGTAATGATTAATGTTGCAATATAAATCAATGGCCTGGATCCCAGACTTTATTAATTGAATGATACGTCCGCTTCTCGGCTCAATCCGATCTTAATCACCCTTGAAAAGGCTCTATAAAATAGCTACAGCTCCTCAAGAGCTCAGCCAATATAGTGTACAGAGTTTTGCACTTTGATTTTGATTGGCTTAGGTTTAATATAGGTAGGAAACGGCAACTTAACAGAAGCGGAGAAACGGAGGAAATATTAAAAGCGTATTCATTTAAGGCTCTCATTTAAAAGCTGATTATCCGATTCTACTTTAAGTATTTAGTATTTATATTAGATATCAAATGAAATTTTTTGTGCAATAAAAATAAGAAATTCTGCTCAGAATATATGCCTTCATTGGAACGCTATTGATGCACTGAAGGAATATTGAACAAGGTGGGACTTTGCTTGCATATTACACTATTTTTTTTAATAAAGCTTAAACTAATCTAGGACGACTCAAGGAAAGCTGAATAATTTAACGGCGTCAATATATTTTCAATTGACACTCTCCATAAAACAATCTGATTAGATACTGATTTGTATCATGTTTTTTTGTACGTTGTATTCAATTTCAATATCAGTCAGCTTAATTGTTATGCAACCGTGTCACCCACCTATGGCCCATAAGAAGCTTACAAACCACAGGATATACGACTGCCTGAATTGCACGGTAAAAATTGTTTACAATACAGAATGGAACGACCTAAACTATAGAATAAAATAATGTCTTAAGAATGTTACACGTTGGAATAAAAGCATATTAACAGATTTTATCAGACATATAAATATATATATACAGATATTATTAGGAAATATGTCATCTCAGTCTACTCGTGACCATGGTTGCTATAAAGCTGAAACGGCGGTTTTGTAAAATAAAATCCGTTAAAACAGTTTTATTACAATACAGACTTGAAACTAAAAACTATCAACCCTTTACATCAACCCTATCTATATGTGCACAGCAATAGCATTACGGCGGCCTATCGAGCAAGTTCCCAAAATCGATGGGCAAACACATCCCGTATCAGTAAAAGCAATTACACTCACCATCAGTGTTCGTTCACATTCGCAATTAGCGGGTGGTCCAAAAACGTGCAAATCGTTAACCGACGCCACCGAGGGCCGTGTCTTTGCATATTCATAGCCTGCTTAAAATATTTTAAT
>LUGF01028977.1:470232-485402 GCA_001625245.1 Calycopis cecrops | reverse complement strand
CCGACGCCCACAGACAACCGCATAGACACTATACAAATGCGCTGCCCTCCTTTCTCCTCCCACCTTCATGGACCACCGGCTACTTACACACCGCACGAAACGCGACAGCACAGCAGTCACTTTACGCCGGTCTTGTGTAAGCGAGAAGTACCTCCCCGATCGTGCCGGCCCAATTCGGCTGCATGCAAGCATGCAGTGTGGCGTTACCTCTTATTAAAACTGGCTCTTTGATCGTTGATGGAAAGAAGAACAACAATTCTAATCTCATTGTCTGTGAGCATTGTCAGTCATGGAAACGCGACTGCTTGCTTGCCTACTTACACTGTAAATAAAACTTCACGTGTAAACAGCTGCAGTCTAGACATTTTGTTTATAAAACAACGATTGTATTTTTAATATTCTAATAATAGCTGTTATTAAGAAGCGTCACTCGACACAGCGACACGGTGGCGTTTACCGCTTACCACATTTTTACCTTGACCTGAATCCGTTTGGCTTTACTGGGTTGATCATTAGTCTTGTTTCATTTCTACTCGCTACGTGTAAATTGCTTTTTTAGTCATTTTATTTGTATTCTGATTGCTTTTTCCTTCATAACGTAAGTATGGGTTCCTTTTATTTGTTGCAGAGCTATTATGCGTCAAAGTATCGGCGTTACATATTATTTTCATATCATGCGTTTCAAAACTAATGGAATCACAAACAACGATGCTGTTATTGGTATGAAGAATGGTATTACGAATATATATAACGAGGAAGATACCTCAGCCATGTTTTTTTAAATGGGGGACGTCATCACTGCTGACGTCAACAACGTCACGACGATGCTGGTCCATGGTAGGTTTTGAAATAAAACTATTCCAACTTCACGACAGCTTAGTTTTATTATGTGGGCAGCGTAACGTTGTCCTAGAGAGCTTCACACTGTACGAATACTTCGATTATAATGATCCTTTTTGTCGTAAATGCGAGAACTTATATTGCAAGTAACACGTGTTCAACTAATTAAGCTAATGATTGCGATAACATTCAAGAATTTATACTTTTACAATCAATTGTTTCATTTTAATAAGTCAGGTAGTCTTCGCGCCGATATATAGTATAGGTATTCAATATCATTAATCTTTCGAAGAATGTTAAAGCAATAAAATCTTGGGAATCATACCATAAAAATGCGCTATGAATAGCGATCTTTAGCCGACATTTCAGCATGCACGCTCATTTTCCAATTCATTGTGAATTAATCAATGCAAAGACCACTTTTAATGACCACATTTCGGAACTAGGATAGACCAGTGAACGGATATAGGATAATAATAATGGTATTACCATTAATTTAATTATATTATAGTAAAATATAGTAAAAAATCCACATGAACTACTCACAAAAGTTCATTGTGTTAAATATGACGCACTTAATGACAAATATGTAACAAAAGCAGCAGTTTTTGTTCACTCTTATCACTATTACGGAGGCGGGCTCACGTTCGTACGCTGTATATTGACGCACGAGCGTGCAAACACTCACCCCTCACATTGGGACTATATTTTCGAGGCCGACACATGTCACTGTACATCACACACCATATTCACGTTATTAACATACACCACACAAAGTGTCGGATAGACGCCCTTTACTCGTAAATAGACGACATGACAGGCCTGGGGTGTAATCAGTTTTTCATTAAAATGTAGGTTTTAATTGTGTCCCGTTTTAGCCCCTTTTTAATATTGAAACTTATTAAAATATGCCATATTTTAACGCCCCGACATGCCCTAAATCCATATTGCTTTAAACACAATACGCATAAGTTGAATATTAGTTTTCTTTGTCCTTCGTTTTACGCAAATTCATGTGTTCTTCGTACAGTCCAATTGTGGAATGACTTTTCCACTGACTTGCATTATTAATTACAAAAATAAATAAGTTAATAACTGGCGATAAGATAAATAGTATTATCTTGAATATTAGTAGATGGCGAAAGCAGGGCAGTAGGGACTGGGGCAAGGCGCACGAGTATAATGTATAATGTCCTATAATCTAGTTATTGTTATCTTTCAAAAAGGTCTGTACCTATATTCATCAAATTTTTTCAAAATTTCATCAAATCATTTCACTTCCAATTGTCTACATGCTTAACAAAAACTAGTCTTCTATTAGTCTAAGGCGAAGGTCCTATGTAAGGTATTGGCGTACCCTTAAGGGAAAACTTTGAAACTACTTGAGAAAACAAAACCGTTAAGTGTGTAGCTATATCAAATAATTGGACAGCGTCTTGATTAAGCGCCCGTTGGAATAACCTCTGAAATAATAATATTCATAATAAGCCTGTCAAGTTTGAAAACATTAATAGTGAATTTAAAGAACTCAACTTTAGTTCGCGAGATATATTTAGAAGTTTCATCAGTACTTTAGTTTTGCTTGATTTTCTTGTTGATTTAATGTTGTACTAAATTTGCCTTGAAATATTGTTTCAAACGATTGTCTCATATTTATTTCTCAAAGGAAAACTGTTTCTATATAAATGAATATCTTCATCATTATCATAAATCTTTTCTCATCAACTGTTGAATCAAAACTACATTATTTGCACCATCGGCGTTAGTGCCAGTAAACATTAAGAAAATCATGATACATGATAAAACTAATTTCATTAATTATACAGCCTTCTATTAATAACTTAGGTACGCTGAGATATTGTTTTAACAACATCAAAGTAATAAAATAAAAAAAACACTTCGCAAATGCTTTCGAGACATGTTTACACAGTAAATATCATAAAAAATCCACTCCACACCAACTCCAATGTCATAAAACTATGGAGTTTTTTACACGAAAATTATTGATTATATTAATAATATGAAACTAATTTTATACTGCTTACTCCATAACGTAAATATGTCATAATTAAAATTGTCATATAAAATATTATTTAAAAATAATTTATAATATTTTTTTAATGCACACTTGAATGTATGTGCAACGCAAATTAATATTTCCTTCATATATATGGGTTGTGTAAAACGGTATAAAGTATAGAGTGACATCCGGATTTGTGATTTCCAATAGGCATATCTTAGAGTGAGCGCAAGTATGGGTGATGATTAATATTTATTTGTGATAAAAAAGCTTTCGTCTACATTTTGATAGGGCAAGTTCCACAGCAGCACAATATAAGTAGTCTCTGATGAAATCAAAAACCAACTTCATATATTTTGACCAACCAAAGAAAATGAAATAGTGAAAGGATAAAGGCTGATAATGATTGCGATAAATATGAAAAGAGCAACGAAGACAACCAATGAAATAATTATAATCGATCATCGATAGCCTCATTTATCAATTAAATATTTCAAACTCAAAGGAATCTCAATTTTTCTTGGAAATGTGAAGCCTAGAAATATGAAATACAATATGTATATTTTTGTGAAACACCGACGACCTGTTGCTATCGCGACGGATGGGCTCAAAGCTCGTACGAATGCGGGGTAAATTATATAAAGCGGGTATTATTAACCATGACAACCGACGTCCAAGGCCCCCAAGAACTTTTTCAAAACATCACCCGGTTAACGCGTCTGATCACCTATACAGAGCGGTCTATAATATTTCGCCATTGCTGTTGCCGTTTGAGCCCTGAAATAAGCGGATCTATTTTATATATCATTCATAATATACGAAAGCTTTTTTAATGCGTTTGAGTGTAAATGGAACAAAAGCGTTTCTGGAAAAAACATAGTATTTACAACACCTTTTGAATACATTTATATGAGACGGGTTTAACGCTTTCACGTAATAAACAAATTAATTGGAAAAGTGATATTTTATCAATTTTGAATAAAATAAATAAAATATCTATTTTACTCTATAGAGATATCTCTAATTACGAAATAAGTTATTAATAAATGAAAATGTTAAGATCAATTTCTTTCATTTTATTTTTTATTTACCAGAATCCGGAAAATAAAATACAAACGTACTAACACCACTGCTATGTCTGACTCCAAACATAACATATTATAATTACAAGCTTTATCTTTTTTATGGTTTTTTATGGCAAAGGAGTTGTCGGTGCCGCACAGCTGTCACTTTACGCCAGTCGTGTAAACGAAAGGTACCTTCTTGCTCGTGCCAATGCGGCTGCATGCAAGCATGAAGTGTGGCACCTCTTATCTCTTACCTCATGGTTTTACCGAATACCTACAGCAAAAATCAATCAAATCGTTCGAGCCGTTTCAAAGGAGCTCAATCACAAACATCCTGATACGATTTTATTATAAATAAGTAACATAGATAACACTAATTATAAAATCGATGATTTCATTATTTAAATTATTAATTAATAAAGTATTAAGGAGGTTGCACTAACACAGATTATTTCATACGCTTGTTTTGTGGCCTCCATACCTCCTCAAAACTTTAGACATTATCCCCTTCAAATTTGCAATCGCCAACTGCAGGGGTGCGTCATATCCAAAAAGATGACGGGATTATTTTTTGTGTTTGACATAATCATAGTGACAAATTTATCTTTGAGCTGTCATATTTGGAGGTTCTCATTCGAGGCAAATTTCGAATGAAAATATTTAAAGTGACAGAAATAAGCACAGTTCGCAGAGCGTGTTTTATTATTCATCATTGTTCGTTAGTAAAATATTTCAGCAAGTTTATTTAAACAGTCATGAATTTTATTGTAAGTTACAAGTACTCTGACATAATGTGCACAAAGGGCTTAAGGGTCTTTAGAGAAGAATTTGTATAGGTAGTTATATAATAATATTTTCATGTTACTCTTGTATCGTGTTACTTTACTTTCACAATATTAAATTTAGAATTTATACTAAAATAAAACATACATTCAATTAAAATAAATTAATTACATCCAACTATATTTTTGAAATTTTTTATATATTTTTAAAATATTGTTGATAAATAAGTAAGAATTAGATATTCAATTTTTAACATTTAAATTCAAATCGGTCTACATAGTATAAAATATTTAATTTTATTTTACACTTCCGTTCATTGAACTTCTGGCAAAGTGTTAGTCGCTGTTGTGTTTTTTTATTTCTATTTTTTTTATCTTTTACTCTTTACATTTCCATCCAAGTATAATTCTTCCAATTAGATGATGATCACATTAATTATCTAAGTAATATTAACTATTTTTAATATTTTAATTAAAGTATTTCATGAAACACTTAAAAGTATAAAATGTTAGTCTTATAATTTTAATAAGAACTTACAGGTGAGTTATAATAAGCTATGAGCTTGTACCTGGCAGAAATTGTCGACGTTTAGATACGGAAAATGTAAAATTATATCGCTTCGTCATCTTCAAAGAGATGTCATTTCCATCTGCTGGTCTCAACCAGTTTCAAAGTTGTTTGAGGCAGCGCCGGATATGGATAAACCATATAAAACGATATTAATTATAAGTCTCCTCTTTACTATAAACTTTAACATGTTATTTATATTTATATTTTGAGTAATATTTAACATTATTTTTAGCAAGGCTAATTGATTACGTGTCCAACTTTCTTTTAATTATAACCGGTAACATATTTTTTTATTTTTTCCGTTAGTCATATTCATCATTATCATCATAAGACTTAGTTTAAGCAAAAGCCATATTCAACGTTTAAAAAGATATAATTTATTTCCTTTGTTTACATATATTTTGTCTGTCCAAGACTTTTTGTTAGATTGTGTTAAAGTTTACATGTAATAAAATTGTTTCTAGCAACCAGGTATGAACGTTTTGGAATGTCAATATTAATCATTATTACTTTTTAGTAAAATAAATACATATACGTGTCATAAAAGTACTTTTTCATACAAACATTTCTATTTTTAGTTAATCTTTGAATAGCAATCAAGAAAATTGAAAATAAAAAGAAAGAAGTTATTAATTATAGCTTGATCCTCCGGCAAAAACCGAAATAAGAATAATTTTGAAATAAAAAAGAATGTTGTAATTTAGATACGTATTGTTAATTTTATAACTTTCGTATAACTAGCCCTGCTACACATATTAATATTCAACTCCCTCAAAATTAATATTCACCGCTTACGTTAAATAATAAGTCACATAAATCTTTAAGATAAAAATATAATTCTTCCTTTAGTCGTTGTTGGGTACAAAACGACCAAAACAGAAACACAAAAGAATATTTTTCATTAATTTGGTATACGGGACGGGCGGTACAAAGAGCTTAGAGCTCGTGCATATGTACGTCACAGCACGGCGAAGTGTCAGGAACAGCAATTGTCAAAAATTGCAGCACAAAAGGCAAACACCAGGGAGCAGAAAATGTATTTTATTTATAACTAGCCCCATGTCACCTTCACGCCGCCTTTTTCATATAGACCTACACGTTTGAATTTGAGAGCTACATGAAAGAACGTAGAAAGGTCGACGTATAAGAGTATTATTTGATTTTTGAGCCTTTGAAATATGAAGTGAAAAAATATATTATGTTGAGTTATTTTACATTTGCAGCTATTTGACGTTAATGTAAAATTAGATATCTGTGTTGTAAATAACCCTAATCACACGTTTTAGAACTTGTTATTATTTATTTGCACGTATTTTTTATTTTTTGGCGTCGCGTCGTTGGAATTTAATTATTATACCTACATAGTCTAGCCATAAGTTCTGTTATAAAGAAAAAAATGTTTTTTAATTGCTAATAACATTTATTACTTGTACAGTATGTTAGTTTAAAACACAAATGTAAAACAATTCAAATTATAAAAAGCTTATTCGAAATGGTCTCCATTGGCTGCAATACAGTTCCTTAAACGTTGAGGTCAGTTATCAATAGAAGCAGTCACTCTTTCCACGGGGAAATTCTTCACTGCCTTAACTAAACAATCCATACGATTGGATTGTTTTAGAGACTCCAAATTATCATATTATCATTAGAACAAGCTGTACTCTTTAAAACTGACTATAAATAAAAATCCAGCGAATTGAGATCGGAAATAGACGACGACCAGTCTTCAGCTCTGATAAAGTCCGAGACGTTCGCTTCCAATCACGACTGTGTGGACCGAGCTTTACGAACCGGTGCCGAGTCTTGCTGGAAGGACCATACTTGATTATGGAATATGGTGTTATTAAGGGGCTACTACTACTAACTACCTTCTCAATGTGGTTATCTTGATACACTTGTGCCGATGTTTTGATACCTTTTTCACAAAAATAGGGCGCAATCACTCCTTCAAGGCTACACACAACACCCCAAAAAAAACAATCACTAAGTCGGATAATGCCTACATTGCACTCTGTCTGCTAATTGAGAAGCTTCCTTAGAGCTTTGAAAATAATTGCTTGTTAAAATGTTGCTCAAATTAAAAAAAATCTCAACCGTTAATTTTTTTTCTATGACCTACCTTTGAGGTACTCAAAGGTAACAGAAGCCGTTCTTGCTTCAGTAGTGCTTTCGATTTTACCACCCTATTCATCTTCAATTTATCAGCTAAGAAATTACCAGTTATAGGCTGCAAGCCCTAAGTCATCTTTTAAAATACGTGACATGGTTCTAAGTGCTATCCTTATTTCCCGAAAATCTTGTACTGTCGGACAGGATTTCTTCGAATTCTTTCCTTTACTGCTTTGACCACCTTTTTCGTACGAACACTATGTCGACAGCCAGATCTTTCTCTGTCACAAACAAAAGAAGTCTCATTGTACCTATTAATAGCCCGGTATACAAACATTTTACTAATACCAAATGTATGGAGTATCTTGAAAATTGCATTTGGCTCCATACCTACTTTGTGTAATGCAATCACAGTGATCCTGTTATCTTTATCACCCTACTCTATTTTAATATCGCAAAATATTGTACAATGTATTGGCGCCAAAATTAGAAAACACAATTAACAATCGTTTAAAAATGACAGATTCCAAATTCAATAGTAACATTTTTTTTTATTTTTATTTGTAACAGTATTTATTGCCTAACTATTTAAAGATTTGTATTTAAATTTAGAATTACATATTTTATTTATTCAGAATAAAGACCGTTTCATACAATAAAGGGTTTTGCATGAGACCGAAACTAAATTAGTTATTATAAATAAACTGCAGTCTATCAAAAAGTGTATGAGATAGGTCGGAGTTTTGTAAATTAATTCGGTGGTTCCGAGCTATTACACAAACTGTCAGCACAGGTGCCCCGCTTTCACTCTGTTCAGGATTTGCATTTTGAAATACTCCTACTAATTTAACTTCTCTGTTTGCTAAGTCAAACTAAACAACACCAGTAGTTTCTGGCTCGACGGATTTAAACTAATATTACGATAGTGAATTGACATCTTTTTGTATATATTTTAAACTTTCATTACTTCCCAATGTATTAAGAAGGAGTTTATTTAAAGGCATAAATAAATATGTGTAATGTTGCTCCATTTTGCTAGGTACCAAATTTCTTTTTACCGCTATTCTATCGTTTGAACAAAATATAGAAAAATCTCATATCACAATATTTTGTTCGAATTAATTTCGGAAACTGCTGGAGCGATTCTATTTGATATTTCGTACATTTATTCCTCCAGTTAGTTTGTAACACACTTAATATAATTATATTCATAACAATTACACATTATCACGCTAGTTTTCTACTAGCAGACAGTGTCAAAAACACTTTAAAATATAGGTTAGCTTTATTAAATTCGATTAATGTTTAGCTAGTTGTATTATTAATTTTATTTGCACTTATTTATTTTAACGTGTCGCCATTTTTCTTCAATCTATGAGTTTTCTTTAATATGTTGTGTTTAAAGAAACCCCTGTCTTAACAAAACGAACTGACTCTTTAAATGTTATTGCTTTAATGTATGTTTGTATGTACCTTTAAATATTCGTATTCTGCATAATTAAACTAATTTTACATGTTATTGTCTAAATTCGCCCGGTTCAATATTACTGAACGCCTCCTCGACTACCTTCATTTATAGGGTGAAACAAATTAAAGCTATTGTGCCAGACTGATTACCTAGCGGTGTCCATTTATATGTAAAATAGTGACGCGTACGATCGGAGGCAGCCAGGCTTGTACGTGCCAGTAATGTAGCATCAGCAATGGCCGCCCAAACCGAATGATAATTTTGTGTATCCAAGAATTTCAATAGCAAAGAAATTCCTTATATTACAGATCCTACGTTTAATATTGCAAAAAGAATTGATATAAAAGAGCAAGTATATTTTATTTGATATTCGGAAATATCTAAATTGCATTTATTTTAGTTTCTCATTTCAGCTATATGGTGTGCTTGTATGTTTCAGTGTTCGACTAAAAATACAATTTAAACAATTTAATATTGTTACCAGAGTAGCATACAAAATATAAGTTCATATTTTCGCGGATATCATTCTATTTTGTATATCTGATATTCTGATGTGAAAAATTAAGAAATAATAATTTGATGACAAGATGCTCTTTCGTAGCTTATTATATCAGTTTCACAATTTAAGATTAAGATTAAGATATATATATATAGAAGATAAGATAAAGATAAGATTAAGATTTCTCACCTCTAAATATTTAACAACGAAACTGTACATTAAAATAATTTCTTTCTAAAGTTTGCAAACTTAAGAAATAAAAAACGTAGGTAATACCTACCTACTATTATAACAGATTTTAAAAACTAAATTCAAATTTTGAATTAAAATCACCTTTAAATTGTCTTATAGTTTTGAATATTAGACTTTCATTTCAATAATTTTAAGTTATTTCTATTTC
This sequence comes from Calycopis cecrops, assembly GCA_001625245.1. Classification (NCBI taxonomy): domain Eukaryota; kingdom Metazoa; phylum Arthropoda; class Insecta; order Lepidoptera; family Lycaenidae; genus Calycopis; species Calycopis cecrops. The sequence continues at coordinate 475,646 of LUGF01028977.1, read as the reverse complement.
CTACTCTATTGTGGCTGTATATTCTTTGGATTTTTTTTTAAATAGTGACAACATCAATTTCAATACATGTCTATGAATATTCAAATATAATTGTAAAACATTGTGGTTTCCTGGTATATTGTTGCAGCCGAAATCACTTCGGCTGTTGCTTCGCGTTCGTTAGTCACTTGTTTCTGTTCGCACACGTACATATTTACATTTGAATGCGTTCAAACTGAATGCGCCACAATATTGGCTAGGAGTATGCAAATTTGTGTGCAGAAGAACAATCGAAAGATACGTACATTGACGTCGGGCTTTAGATCGCAATAAAAATATTTGTATTGAGATTTGAAATTAATTGTTATTATATTTTGAACTTTGGTAAAAAATGCAATTTGCTTTTTGAAATCACAGTCTTTGTCGCTTTAAAATGCATATTCAGAATGTTTATGAGATATTGCCCATTTAATGGACGAAATTTATTACTTGACTGTCTGATTATAGCTATATGTACATAAATATAATACCAGATATATAATACCATATTTTATAAGACAAACATAAACTCAATGTAAATTTTTAATACATGTAGATATATATTTGGCATAATATTGATCGTACTCCTTCTTCGTACTAAATATTTATAATATTGAAATCGCTTAGTCTTATTTACTAGATAGATACTGACCAATCTTTATGTGGCTACGTTATTTTTAAAAACTGATGCTTTAAATTCATCCAGAAATATAGGAAATATGGACATAGTCCTTCTAGAATATTGAGAATGTCTATGAAGATTGTTATCGAGGAGAAACCATAGTACATGATATGTAATAGACCTGGATTATAACTCAATATATAATTCAGACTTCAACTTATCAAGGTTTTATACCAGGATCGTCCCACAATATATTCTGGTAATAATGTAATGGTACGCCTATCAATACCGTACAAATGTTTTGAATAATAAAATACACATTCCGTATTGAAAATTCATTGAAAGGTTTGCTTATCCAAACGGTTTGCAACAAATTACTGCGATCGTATAGGGCGGATTATGTAAAACGAAGTCCATTTATATGTTAACTAATGGCGGTGTCGGAGTACAAGGTGTTGCGTCGGCGACAAACTCGTCGGATAATATTTTAGTACTTCTTTTTCTGAGTCTAGCGTTGTAAGGGAAAACATTGCAAAATGGCCTTTCGCTGAATAGTATTAAAAAGTGTCAAGTATTGAACATTGAACTTTTGTAACATAATAAATATGTTAAACGTAATAAGGCACTTATAAACATAACACAGCCTAAATGTGGCCCATGGAGGTGGGAGGAGAAAGGAGGGCAGCGCATCTGTATAGCCTCTATGTGGATGTTTGTGGGCGTCGGTAGTCATGAAAATGGCTCCGACTGCTCGTTTGCCCTCCTATACCATAAAAAAATAAAAAATAAATAAATAATGTCTTAAGTTTACGCGAATGATACTTCCTACTAATATCATAAATGCGAAAGTTTGTAAGAATGTTTGTTACTCTTTCACACAAAAACTACTAAACGGATTTTCATGAAACTTTATAGTAATATAGCTTTCATATCAGAATAACATAATAAGTTAAAAAATATAGGAATTTTTGAAGTTCGAAATTCACGCGGGCGAAGCCGCGGGCGGAAGCTAGTATTACAATAAAACAACTTCAACGGATTTTATCGCGATTTGTTTTATTATTTTACAAGCCCGATTTTCAGAAGCTTTACAGCAACCATGATCACGTGGACTGAGATGGCAAATGTCCTTTTGTGACAAGTTATTAAAAGTACCCGAAGATTTTTAATTATTTAGTTGTTGCGATTAACGCAAAATATCCTTCGGGCTTGTAAAATAATTAAATAAGCCGCGAGAAAATTTGTTAAAGTTATTTGTAAGGTTCCGTACCCAAAGGGTAAAAACGGGACCCTATTACTAAGGCTCCGATGTCCGTCCGTCCATCCGTCCGTCCGTCCGTCCGTCCGTCTGTCACCAGGCTGTATCTCCATGAACTATGATAGTTAGTTAAAATGTTCATAGATGGTGTATTTCTGTAGCCCCTATAACAACAAATACTATAAAATTAAATAATATGAATATTTAAGGGTACCCCATACAATAAACGTGATTTTTTGCTCCCGTTTTCGTAGGTAACGGTACGGAACCCTTCGTGCGCGAGTCCGACACGCACTTGGCCGGTTTTATTGTAATTAATAACTCAGCCTGCCAGACTAGCTATATTAAAAAATTAAATGATTTTAGCAGAAATTGTTACATCTGAAGAGCATTTTCCGCTTAATGATTTTAACTCGAATATCTGGAACGATGTGCAAATTAAGATTATATTAATATTTAGATCTTTAACTACGTAATTGGATATTCTTAAACCAGCAATTTCAGAATTAATTACCCACCTGTGACCTCAATTCATGATTGTAATATTAGGTATTTAATATTTGATTTTATTCACTTTTAGATACTGTAATGCCTGCTCCGGGATTACAATCACTAACCTAACCAATACTGTCTCATCTGAGTTACAAATAGAAAAACTTGGATATAATTATTACTATATTTATTTTCTTATTTAATCTTGTTACGTGAATACATTTTTAATTATATAAAAGTAGCCATAGCTAAAAGATATTCTTCGAATTGCGACCGTTCTGTGTCAATGCATATTTTTCTCTGTCTGAATCCTCTTTTATTTTTTTCATCAAAAAGATTCTATTCGTTCTTAAATTTAAATTAAATTATTTTGTTTATAAAAATAATTCCAAGCATGAAGTTTTCATTCAACCTACTACAGTACTTATTTTTTTTGTTATTGTGAAATTATTTTTCATTGTGGATAAACTGAAAATTCGTACAATTTTCAATTATGATTTCCTTAATATACCATTAGAGATACCTAAAATTATTAATACAATATACAGTCGCATATCTCATCTAATAATTTAGTATCATATCTATGTACATCTAGAATTATTTTAAGAATTAAAAAAAAAAGTGTGACTCGGAAGTTGAAAAACAATAAACGGGGATGACGTTTTCTCTTTAAATATTGTAAAATAAGTGACTATTATCAATTAATATTCTAAACAGTTGTTACAAAGCGAGTTCAAAATTTACATCGTATTTTAATTATACAATTAGGTATTATTAGGTACACTGCTAGTTGAGCTTTGCGTAAATATTTTTATTTTAGGCAAATATATTTTATAATTACGCCAAATTTTTAAGATAATAGACGCCATACTTCATAATATGCCATTTTACCCAACCCTATACATAACTTAACACAAAGACTCAAACGGACAATTTTAATGACCGATTTTAATACAGCTGAGCCCTTATAATAAAACACCAGTGTTGCATTACGGGTTTTCAGTTGAGATCATTACCGAAAATTAAGTTTGCTTTTACAGAAGGATTTCATTAGAAATATTGTGACAAACCTTTTCAATCTGTGTGCTTGTGTGTGTTATTTAGAAAGCCATTGCTGAAACACTTTAAAATCAAGAATCTATTAATAAATAATGATGATCAGTAACCAGATAAACAATTTAATATAACTTGTGTCCCATGATTTTTGCTCACCCAAAATCTATCCTAAGAGAGCCATTAACTTAGAGATAAAATGTTAAGTTAATATTATTATAGATTAAACTGCCAAATTTCATGCAAATTCGTTTAGAAACTTTTAAGTTTGTCACATGAAAAAATTTGTAAAAACAAACATACACAACACAAAAGTATACATTTTTTATATTAGTAGACGTTAATGCGTTGCTAAGACATATTGTGCTCTTTAATCTCCAGGCTATATTGTAGCTAAATAGATTTTTGAGCAACTCACATTCCTTCGTGTCTCGATGGGTTTAATATCGGTAATGTCTGGATCGAATATCACAATAACCAATCTAAACGTCGAGACGACCCTTCCAGGTGGGACGGGCCGTCATCTTTTTCTAATTAATTATATCTTTCAATGTTCGATGCAATATATGATTAATCGGCAGTTCCTGCGCTTATTAAAAAAGGTTGACGTTCAATACGACATTTTTAAGAATTCTATTTTGAATTTCTAATGTTTTCATATTACCTTAAGGTAGGAAGTAAAGTACGATGATTTTTATAATAATATACTCTAGCATTGGGGCGTTTTATATGATATGATATTACATCTATAATATGATACCCTCTTACACTTACTACGCGAAAGTAACAAAAAGCCCTTCATATTGAAAGAAGTATTTAGAGCTTGCACCTTAATGGACACTCGTAAGGCCAAGTATCTGAAGCATCGCCTCCCCATGGCACAGGGACAAAAGAAACCTTTAATAGGTGTATCAATATCAGTGTCAACGAGCTTGTGTCAATCAGGGGTACGTGTGTCAAGCGCATCGTGACGTCATAACTTGACATTCTATACCAGATTTTATGCGAACTTAGAAATATTTAGCAGTATCATCAGGCTACTGAATTCATTAATTAAATAAATGCATTTTTTGTTTTATTAGATTATCAAACAACATGTTATATCCACGTGCTTTTTGACATGAAAATGAGATAGAAAATGGGATACATTATTGATGTGATATCTTACCACCAGGTGATATAAAAAACATTTTCTTAATTCTTCTTAATTCTGTAATATACAAACACCCTCTTATGCCTCTTTTATACGCTCGCTTATTACTTGGTCGTCGCTAATATTAAAAGATAAAGTCAGGGATCACGCGATTCATTTCTCTAATTGCATCCAGGGGCGTTTTTGTCTTGTGTTCGATGGCACGAGACAATTTAATAATATACTCTACATAACTGGTTATATATTCCGGATTTTCCCTCAAGGGATAGTAAGGGGAAAGGATAACGTTTATTGTTTTTGATTTATTGCTTTATTATAAAGAAATATCTGTAACGAGCCACGAGACAATCATCTTATTGTCTGGATTTATTATTTTAAGTCTTTTTTATGATTTGAATTATTATTTCAGTGCTAATATGCATCGCAAATGTTGTTGTATTTTACTTATAAACTAAAATATTCATTCAGTGAATAATTTATTGTTTTTAAGTGAATAATTTAAAATTCATCATCACTACAATATGTGGATTATGTTTTGAATTTTAAATAAACATAGCTCTTGTTCAGTAGGACATACGTGACTATCATTTCAACAAAATTATATAAAATATTATGGGATTTTTTTAGTAAATAATTGCTTACAGAAAATTGTATTTTTATATTTGTTTCGCGATATAAATTTAAAAATATAAACTACAATCTTATATATTAATAGCGGAAGCCGATTTTTGTCCTGGACTTTTTGGCCGAACCACACAACGTAAAATTATGGTTAAGGTGTCAAATTAAAGGTCTCGGCGTGATTGTGTGCCAAAAAT
>LUGF01028977.1:414299-465486 GCA_001625245.1 Calycopis cecrops | reverse complement strand
CCCCAAGCGTAATGAAAATTTTCTTGAACGTGTCAAAAGCGACACGTTCTCATATTTTAAATTTAAAATAAATATACTTCTTTTCACAAAGAAATATATTTATTGTGACAAGGAGGTCCCTATTGTCACAGTACCGATCGCTCACGTGTCAAACACTTATTAATTGTTAATTAATTCATTTGCTGTTTTCATAAATAAATAAAAAATAATAATTAATAATTTGTTTCAGTATATATTCATACATAGAGGATGCACTCCGTTAAGTAAATAATATCCCGCCAAAAACATTCTGTAAAAAACTAGCCAAATCTCAAGGAGCTGCTTGTTTATCTCTAAAGAGTTATGAAATCTAGACAAAGTCGTGCTAAGTCTAAGGTTCCTTATTGTGATTTCTTTATTACTATAGTTAATGTAGTGTGACTTGGCCGTTGACTTGTACCAACTGAAACACATTGCAACGGAATCCCGCCGGCACAACACGCGTGGTATCTCTCGCTCTTATCTCTTTTTAAAAGTAATGGCTATGCTATCGCGTTTCCTACGGTTCAGGTGGTGAAGGAAGGAAACCTGTTTGCATAACAATTAACAGTGCAATGTCAATGATCGTCAGTAGTTACCAAATAACTCTTATTGCTTGTTTTTCCCTTATGCTATAAAAATGTATATTACGATGTATTACCATAGATATCACGATTCCTGTTATCAATATACCCTCTCTTACATTCATCGCGAAATGAAATTTAATATAAAACTCGATCAGTCGAAATCAGATCCGACAAAATTTGGTTATTACATTAGATATCAGGTGAGCAGATACCGTCTAATCTATTTCAATAATGCGGTTCTTATTATTCAGAGATTGGCTGATCTTAATAAGAAAACGCGTGTCGAACGCGCCGTTGTATATTCACATCTTGTATATAATGCGATGCCGTAATAGCATGGAATCACAATATCTCGTTATAAGCGAGCGAAACAAAGAAATACGCACGTGCTCGGAATGAGGATAGAGGAACGCGGCCCCAAATATATTTTGAGAACTATCGGTTTGTTTTATATAAAAGTATAATATAGAGATACTTTTAATAATGAAATTATGTTGGAGAAAATGAAAGATTAATCCGACCAGATAAAAAGAATATATACTTACTAGATGTCAATGATGGATTGCATAAGTCTAAGTATAGTTTGAAATAAATTGACACAGGATAATTGTAAAATTACAAATTTATAATTAACATATAATAGAAGGCAACAATTAAAATATATAAAATTGAATAGAACTTTATCCAGACAAAGTACCATAATTAGAACTAAAAACAACATAGAACACATCAAAAACTTTCATTATATTTTTATTTTATTTATATCATAAGATTATAATTTTAGATTATGATAATCTTATTGCAAAATAAGGAATTATTAGACAGTTATATCAAATAATGTTTAGTATATGTCGTTTTCTTATTCATTTAAAAGAGCAAATCAAATCGTACCCTACCTTGGAAAGTTTTTCTTTTGAAGTAATAATTTGATACTCCTGTACAGACGCTTTTTATAAGAGTGAGCGCAAAGAGCGGGCGGCCTACCAAGGTGACTTCCGTCGCCTGTAGGCAGACACTTTATAAAACTCTTGCTGGGAGAAAATTGTTGCGATAGCAGAAATATGCAGAGGAAGTACATTTCACCTAAACCATGATTTAATATTGGTTACGTTGCAGTGTTAAAAAGGTTTATAGTAGAGCAAATAACGACAACGCATTTACATGTTAAATCATTTTGTATTCAGCGTGTGACGATATACATGGTCGGTAGTCTGTTCGCCGTCAGGTAATACTAGTGTCCATTGCCTTTCCTAGAAATAATGGAATATGCAAATAGAACTGTTTATTAAAACTCACGCTCACATAATTTATCATCATCAACACTTCATGGAAAAAAAACTATGAAAGAATTTTTATTTTCGGCGCTAATTCTATTACAATCCGTCACGCGAGCCGTGTCTGTTTTTTCCTTAACCTCATTCTGATATTCATTTCGCCAGTTCAGTCGTAAAATTTTAATGGCTGCAGGAAATGTGCGCCTTAATGTACAACCAGGGGATCTCCTACAGTGACTTTCAGCCGTAGTTTCGTAGTAAGCCAATTAATCATGGTTTATGGTTGAGTAGCCATGTTCTTACGTGGACGATAGGATTTTTGCGGCGAGTATCTCGAAGTGAAAATTGACTAATAGAGTAATGAAATAAAAAAAATGCAACAGTAAAAGATTACAATCACATTGGTTATAATTTCTAACCACGTGTGTATGATATGAACCTACTTGTACGTGCTGTATAAATAGAGGCGTAAACACATGAAAGACAATAGTATAAATTATGAAAGTACCTAATTAAAATTTATTAATTTCAGAAACGCAACTACTTGGAAGAAGAGCAAATAGGGAAAATATATAAATATACAATAACTAATACTAGTGATCTAAATGAAACTTTTTTGGAATTAAAAACTAAATATCATGTGTCATCGTTACTAAAATAAACTATTTATGTAGAATTTTTAACATTTGCAAAAGACAGAAACTTTATCAATACACACTTTATCAATACAAATAGAAACTTTGTGTCAAATGCAATAGTGTGTAAAGTTTTATTTATTAAATTAAGGTACTTTATAAACATTATTATTAAAAAATATTATCGTTCTGCACTTCTCTTGCACTACGCAACTGTAAGTGTGCCAAATTTCATACTCCTCCGTCCGCGCAATTTTCCAAAAATATTCCAAAAGTTTTTGCTTCACGTAATATAATATATAGATAATGATGACTGGTGATCATTACTATTAAATCTTATTTAAAATAATAGAAACTTAGTACTTAACTATCATCAATAATGGTCTGATTCAACTACACCAAAAAAATTAAAAATTGCATAAACTTCACTTGCCATTAAATCTTAGAAATCGTTTGTGACCCACTTTTGTTTGTCCTACTTTTTAAAAATTTTCATACTTTCAATTTACCGCTAATCATATTATTAAGTGCATATCACTTAATTATTACAGAATTCTTTATGGATACCTTAAAATCTTAGCTAATGATCAGTATACTGGAATTCTGTGAAACATTTATATTTCTTCAGTGGATTAATCCTTTTACGTGGAAAATATATGAGAGGTAGCTCACCTGTCGCGCCGGCCTGATTCGGCTACAAAACAGCAATCTCACAAGTTTTCAAAAACCATAAAATACTATTTACTTATCGACTCATTGTAGTTTACTACAATAAACTAATTTTACTAATACTAATACTTTACATAAAATATTTTGGAAATTAGTATTTTTCTTTAACACTAGAATTTTCTTTATTAAAATATCTGAAAATGACGTTGATTTTAGGCAACATTTTCTCTGTATAAAAGCGAACATTTCACTCAGTCTTTTTAAAGGTGAAATTACGAAAAATGTAGGAGTAAGTGATATAGAAAGCGTTATCGCGTTTGACTGACTACAAAGAGAAAGCGATTGTAAAAGCACTTCCAACAGTAATATACCTAGGCGTATCCTGAACCTTATGAAGGCTTGGAAGTGCCCATAAAGTGAACATTAAAACGGTGACTCTTTTACACTTTATTATCATTGGATGTGAACGTCGGCTTAGATTCTATCGCAACTCGCGGAGATACTCGCTAGTCAAATGTTTTATGGTAAAATCGATAGGTGGCGGTCTCCGGGTCCGAAGTGTTATGGTTCATGAACTTTGCTTTATTAAAGACGTGTAGACTTCGTATTATTGTGCGACGAGAAACTTTTAGCAGGAACATCTTTTGAAAAATAAAGGCTGTGATAATGAAAGTGGTGATGATAAAGATCAACTCTTAATCAAAACTAAAGTAATCATGTTTTGTTTTAATTTCAGTACATATATAATATATAGTATAAAAATATATAGTAATATATAGTATAAAAAAGTAAATGTAATGTAAAGAAATAACAAAGATTCCTTTAGCGAAATTCGAAACCATTCATCTGTAAATTCAATTGAAAATCAATTAAAATTCTCATAACGTATTGTCAGTCGCTGTCGATTTGACGAACGACACCCGACGGATCGTCGGGATCCAGTTACGTAAGTTTGGACCAAGTTTTAAGACCCTGCCGAAGGCCTCTAACTATCTTACTTAACGCCTTAGTTAAGAAGCGCCTTATGAGAACTTTGACGCTGAGATTGAGGAAGCTATTACAGGATCCGTTCACTTAGATATAAGCAGGATGTCACTTCCACGCTCGACTCCGAGTTGTTTGCTTTGATGATGTGAAGTTAGCCCAATTCAATCCACGCTCGATTGAAAATGAGCTTTTAATCAAACTTATTCGAAGTTTGAAATAAAATTTATAATCGGAGAAATTAGTCTGGACGCTACAGGATTGAACATTCGAAAAGCGTTATCCAGAATTATATTAGAGTAAAGAAAGGGAAGATTAAATATTATCTCGAACAATATTTGTGTAGTGCACTATACAGTTACGAGTAGAGCCGGCCGTTGGACAGTGGTTGCATCTCGTTCTATCATTACTTCCGCCCCGCTCTCAACTGGGGCAATCGATAATGGCGGCCTGAAGGGGGCGCCCCCCGAACGCCCCCCTACCGCTTCGAGCGCATCACTCGTGTGACAATCGCTCACGCTTCGCTCGTCCGTTTCTTGTCACTCCACGTGTAAAATAAATGTTCGTTTCATACACTACCTGAAAAACTTGCCGAACTTATATTTTTTTTTTTACATTCTACAACTTACGTAACTAATCATTTCACATAAATTATATCGTTCATAAAACTTTATTAGACAAATATAAATAGCAACTTTACTAAATATAATTACGCATAGAGGCATTATAATGAGATTTTAGTACAATTATATCATTTTACTTAAACAGATTGTTAATATGTATTCATACCCATATCTGTAAAGATTTAGTTTGAATGAGTAACTTAATTTGTTTCATAAAATCTAATGAGCCTACTCCTTTAAATAAGCAAAATATAATTAAAGTATTTAAGAAAGCAAATCTAAATTACGTATAATAAATGTAATCATATTATTTAATCACATATTCACTTCATTTTGAGGTTTTCGTTGAATAAAGTTACTATGTTACGCGTATAATTATGCTAAATACACTGTAGATATTTAATTTATAATGTTTTGGTATTGAAGGTTTAGTAAAATAATAATTACAAGATAATAATTATAATTAATTTTGTTCATTATAATGTCGTAAGTTATATAATATTTGTAGGTGTTATTATATATTTTCCTATATGACTTTAGTAAGTTCAATATAAACAGATTTTTGATACAAAACACTAAAGTTAGCTAATACAAAATATATTGCTCCCGTTGAGGTTTCCAATAGCTTGATGTGGCTCAACACGGCAAACACTTTAACGTTTGCATTTGGGCAACATTTTCACACATTAGCATGGCAATAAAACCGCCGTAGAAGTTAATGATTACAGTACAATAATAAAAGAATGAGTACAGAAATATTACATAAAAATACTGAAAATGATAAAATTATTCGTTATGAAGCTCATATTATATACAATTAGATTTTGAGAACATTATATATTACATTCTCATGGCTCGTACAGTTTTACTGGAGTATGTCTGCTATGTAATGCAGTTTGGCAAAACTTTGAGAGGGAAGCTGATTGAAGGATTCAATCTGGTTAAGCGGCATTTAGGATTCATATTCTCATATTGCCAACACCGTAAGTTTGAAGATAAAAGTCTTTAACTAGTGCGGTCTCCACAAGATGAGCTACGGGGTGAAATTCGGCCTTTAACAAACTTAGCTACAAGTTTAATGGCATCGGGCCAGACACATACATCAAAGACTTTTAGAGGCCATTAAAATTGGAGACCACCACAGCACGCTCTCATTGTGCATCGACACAAATTGACGGCTTCATTTTGTTCTAGAAACTTCTAGTGAGCTCCATAGTACACTTAGTACTCCAGTGCACGTATATAAAAGTAGTAAATAGATAAACTACAGCATCACAGTGATAACCAAACTCCTCTGAATCGGCTTGATTCTTCATGAAATTATGTGTGTATAACTGGACGTAACCTGATAAAACAGCGGCGCGAAGCTAGTTAAATACCTATATAGAATTTTTTTCATTGTGAATTATTCTCAATATACACTGTAATAACTTTTGTATTTAAAATGCTCGTGTAATCCTCCTAAAACTAATGCTTAGTTAACTATTTAGGGAAGTTTATTTATTCTACACATTCAGTTCTACTATTGAGAAACAACTTTCCACAGAAATAGATATGAATAAATAGATGAACGTGGTGAGAATCGTATGGTACTATATTTCCCGGTACTTAGTAATTTCTTTTTTAGTATAGCAGAAAACGTTTAACAAATTTATCAATCAAGACAAGGTAAATTAATATATATAATTCTTAATAATAATTCCTTATAATAAGCCGAATAGTAGTGGCAATAGCTTCATATAACTTTCGTTTTTAGGGTTCCGTGTCTCAAAGTGAAAAAACGGAACCCTTATAGGATCGCTTTGTTGTCCGTCTGTCTGTACGTCTGTCAAGACCTTTTTCTCTAAAACGCGTGAAGGGATTAAGCTAAAATTTTTGTCAAATACGAAGGTCAGTTACGTCTTGTTGCCTTGAAAGAATCACATTTCTAAGTTAACGAAATAAAAAGTTATAGCCAATTATGCACAAATTTTGTATGAAAACGTACTTTGTCGAAAATCTAAAATAATCGGGTACTTCCCGTTGACCTGGAGTTGTAAAATTTGGCAAGAAGAAAGAACCTATACCACATATATAGGAATAAATCTGAAACTAGTAAATTATATGTAGATCATTGGAAAAATCATTATCAACTTATAACTAATTCGCCTGATAAATGTGTGCTGCAACCGTCTATTTATAGACGGTTGCGGCACGAATTTTTCAGTCACTTAGAAGTGTGATTTTTTTGAAGACGTAACTGACCTTCGTATTTGACAAAAATTTCAGCTTAATCCCTTCACGCGTTTTAGAGAAAAAGGTCTTGAAAATCATGCATTACGTTTGGAATGTTCTTCCCATTCATACGGAACCCTCGGTGTGCGAGTCGGACTCGCACTTGGCCGGTTTTTATTTAACTTACATCATTTATTTCCCCGTCGACGATAGTATCTAAAAATCAAAGTCATTCAACTAAACCTATAAGGGATAGGGATTTTTGGATTGATAGAAAAATAACACCTTAATAGTTTGTAGACTAAAAGGTCTTAAGCCGCTAAGGATGGCCAAGTATCTTCTATACCTACTATCTTCTTATATCTTCACAAACTGCATTTCCATTAATTTATACACGTGATTTCACTTGTATGTCATATTGAGCGATTTGGAGAACCTCGTTGAAATCAAAATCAAAATCAAAATATTTTTATTCAAAATAGAATTTAAAAAATTGCTTTTTGAACGTCGAAAATTTCCATCTACCACCGGTTCAACCCTAGCCCTGTCCTGAGAAGAACCGGCGAAACAAACTCAGCGGGCCTCATTAATTTCTCCTTTATACATTCTTCATTTATATACATTAAAAAAATATAATTTACATTTATTTTTGTATAGAAGTAGCCTGGGAGGAGGGTACTATTCCCAAGGTGTGGTATCTGTCATAAAAGCTAAGAAGAACCGGCGAAACAAACTCAGCGGGCCTCATTCATTTCTTCATTATACATTCTTCATTTATATACATTCAAAAATATAATTTACATTTACTTTTGTATAGAAGTAGCCTGGGAGGAGGGTACTATTCCCAAGGTGTGGTATCTGTCATAAAATCTATAGAATATATATGAATCTGTCATAAAAGCTAAGAAAAACCGGCGAAGCAAACTCAGCGGGCCTCATTCATTTCTTCATTATACATTCTTCATTTATATACATCAATAATCAACCCAATCTCCCTGATGTAAAACGCAAACTAAATGCTGTCTCGAGGTCCACTAAACGAACAATTGCCAGAGCGAAATTCGATTTCATCGGCAGAATTGGCGAGAAACTAGCTTGGTATCCCTCTGGGAGTCGTGCCTTCTGGTCACTCGCCAAAGCTGCCGAGGGAAACTTCTGTCAGTCGTCCTTACCACCACTGCAAAAGGCCGATGGCAACCTAGCCCATAGTGCAAAAGAGAAGGCCGATCTCCTAGGTACACTCTTTGCCTCAAACTCGACTTTGAACGTCGACGAAAGCACCGCTGCACCTACAATCCCGTGTTGCGGATACTCCATGGCGGAAGTACATATCTCACAAAGAGATGTCCGCCGGGAGCTGCTCAGTCTTGATGTTCATAAGTCGAGTGGGCCCGACGGCATACCGGCAGTGGTGCTCAAACAGTGTGCTCCTGAGTTGTGCCCTGTGCTAACGCGACTTTTTGCACTTTCTTACCACTCCAGGCATGTACCGTCTTCGTGGAAGACCGCCAACGTGCACCCGGTGCCCAAAAAGGGCGATAGATCGGACCCGTCGAATTACAGGCCTATCGCTATTACCTCCCTTCTCTCCAAGGTCATGGAGCGTGTGATTAACACGAAGCTCCTCAGATACCTAGAAGAACACGATTTGATCAGCGACCGTCAATACGGTTTTCGCCACGGTCGTTCGACTGGTGATCTTCTAGTGTATCTCACACACCGTTGGGCTTCAGCCATTGAGAGTCAAGGTGAGGCATTGGCAGTTAGCCTAGACATAGCGAAGGCGTTCGATAGGGTCTGGCACCGGAGCCTTCTGTCGAAGTTGCCATCATACGGACTACCCGAGGGTTTGTGCAAATGGATTGCTAGCTTTTTATCCGGCCGATGCGTACGAGCCGTCGTTGACGGTAGTTGCTCCGATAGCATGGAAATAAACGCTGGTGTCCCGCAAGGCTCTGTACTGTCTCCAACGCTGTTTCTTCTGCATATCAATGACATGCTGTCTATCGATGGCATTCATTGCTATGCGGATGATAGCACTGGAGACGCGTTCTACACAGGCCGTTCAAACATCCCTCGCTCCGTTGTGGAAGAAAGTCGCGAACAACTTGTGTCTCAAATCGAGAGTACCCTATCTGGAGTCTCCGATTGGGGTCGGGACAATTTAGTCCGGTTCAACCTCTCCAAGACACAAGTTTGTGCGTTCACCGCTAAGAAAACCCCATTCATTGTGGCGTGTGGTGTCGACATATCCAGCGACGTCCAGTTCCCACGTCACCTAGAAGACAAGGCCAAGCTGGCATCTAAAAAACTCGGTGTGCTAAACAGAGCAAAGCGGTACTTCACAGCGGGGCAGAGACTGCTATTATATAAAGCGCAAGTCCGTCCCCACATGGAGTACTGTTCCCATCTCTGGGCGGGAGCACCAGCATACCAGCTTGGGCCTTTTGACTCGGTCCAAAGGAGAGCTGTGAGACTTGTCGACGATCCTATACTTACGAGCGGTATTGAACCTTTAAGTCTAAGGAGAGACTTTGCCTCCTTATGCGTGTTCTACCGCTTGTATAATGGGTTATGTTCCGAGGAATTGTTTGACATGATGCCCACGGCCACCTTCTATCACCGCACCGCTCGCCATCGACAGGGAGTTTACGCTCACACATTGGAGCCCAAATGGTCCCCAAGAGCCCAATGGTACAGTTCGGTTTCAGAGGAATTTCCTCCCACGGACCCTTCGATTGTGGAATGAACTCCCTGCTGAGGTTTTCCCTGAGGGCTACAATATGGGGTTCTTCAAGAGGGGAGTCAATAGGTTCTTAAAGGGTCGGCAATGCGCATGTGATGCCCCTGGTGTTGCAAGCGTCCATAGGCTACGGTAACCACGCACCATCAGGTGGGCCGTATGCTTTTTTGCCACCATCGTGGTATAAAAAAAAAAAAAAAACATTAAAAAAATATAATTTACATTTATTTTTGTATAGAAGTAGCATGGGAGGAGGGCACTATTCCCAAGGTGTGGCACCTGTCATAAAATCTATTACTTTGTAATATCCCTTACCACACAAGCGTTCCTTAACTATTTTTTTAAATTTGTTGATTGAGAGTTTTTGAACGCTTTCTGGGATCTTATTGTAGAGGCGTAGGTATACATTGACTCCTAAAGGAATTCTTTACTCTGCTCAGTCTATGAAATGGTACATCTAGTTTGTGCCTGTTCCTAGTATTTCTATCACGATTAGCACTCTTTTCATTGAATTCAATAATATTCTTTCGTATATACAAAACATTTTCTAAAATGTATTGAGAGTGAACAGTCAGTGTCCCAATTTCCTTAAATTTATCTCTAAGCGACGTAGTTGAGGCTAGTTTATATATTGCCCGAATAGCTCGCTTCTGCAGCACGAAAATAGCATTTATGTCGGCAGCATTTCCCTACAACAGTATGCCATAAGACATAATGCTATGGAAGTGACTAAAATAAACTAATTTTGCAGTATATTCATCTGTAATTTGTCTAATTTTTCTAACTGCACATGCTGCAGAACTAAGTCTATTCGCAAGTTGAGTGATATGGGGACCCCACTGCAGTTTAGAGTCTAGTGTTATCCCTAGGAATATTGTCGAATCGAGTTTCACCATTTAATAGTGAGTTAATATTGTTTTTATAATAAAAGTTGCAGGACATTGCTAGTATTTCATATGTCTGATAATAATCTGTAAACCCTTGAGCATTGCATATATAGCATAAGTAATTATTACCAATAAGACCAATTTTATACAGAAACATTATTATATTTTTATAAAAAAATGATTCGAATAAATAGTTAACAATGCAAAATTATCCAATAACTAGTCACTAAATATTTAATAATTTTTTATTAATATATACGTTTATATATATTTTATAAAATAAAATTGTTTTTAAATTAAATATTATAAATCATTTTCTCAATCAAGTTATTAAAACTTTATTACCCCTCAGTAAAAAACAAGCAAAACGCTTTCACACTAGCAAATAAAGTACTAGCACTAGTAATACTTTTGCTTATTAAAACTAAAACACCTTAGCTCTCCTGTGACAGAAACAGCTGTTAAGTAAACGAAACGTAAGGATTTAAAAAAATCTGAATAAATCGCAACACAATACTACGATAAAGTATTTTTATGTCGCTATTATGAATTCTTATATTATTGCTGCCGTGGTTTCACAAATTTTGATTTTGTATAATTGCTGGACTGGATTACAAAAAGTCAACAATTGTATTAAAAAGAAGTTATATTATTTCAGGCATATATATAAATACAAGCATACATATAAATTAGAATCTGGAATGAGCATACTTTTTATCCTAAACCAAGCCGTAAAAAACAAGTCTACATTAATCCAGTCGGGTCGATTACTACTGTATAAAGTATTAACATTCACTATCCCTGTATAATATTCATAATAAGCATAAAAAACGATATTAGACGAATAGCAACTGTGATGCTCGCTTCACGTCGTCTAGACGAGAGCTTAAGCTACTTATTTCTAGGAACAATACGGTTTATAACTTTGAGATAATGAGACATATAAGCTAATAAAAATGTAAAAATATTTTAAATAAAAATCTCTTTAAATTTACCTGCATTAGAATCATCAGTCATGCCATTGCTCCTGCATTTCATTGGCAATAGATTTGCTTGGCAGGTTTCGAAATAATCATCGATGAGGGCATGAAGCCTGAAATGCTCTTTGAGTTTTAAAAAATGGTTCTTCAATCTCTTTTAAAAATCACGAGTAAAAGAAAAGTGATTAGAAAACATCTTCGTACCTACTCCGTATCAGTTTATGCTCCTCTTTGGCTCCCGAGCGTGTTCTTTATTTATTTTTATAGCATTAAAAGTCCAATGATATATTATTACTTGATGGCCAATCTTGGTGGATGTACTCACTGCAATTGTAGTATTAAGCCTATGATTTAACTTGAGGCCGATACAATAAACATATTTGTTGGAGTACTTTATCCGATCGGGACTCCAGACTCTTAAGAACAAAGTGTACGAAACAAAAACAAAAAAAAAAAGAAAAGAAATGGCTATTATCCATCACAATACGACGCGGCGTAATGCAAGAGAGAATAAATCCAGTCGTCCAGGCAAAATATGCTACAATGCCACAAATGTTCAGGTATATTATTGACCTATTGTGACCACTGCACTGAAAATTTAACGAGCCAATGCAAAGCTTCGCCATAAATAAATAACGAACTCAGCTATGCATTTTAAAAGAAAATATAAGAATGTTATGTTCAAAATAAAAGAAAGACGTCGAAAAGTTAGTTCCATTACGTCGCGTCGACACCTGAGCGCAATCACTGCATCTATTCTAATATTTATTACGTGTGAATATCATATAGCTCCTCCTTTCTGCGTTTGATTGCCGAGTTCTTTTCACTCCCCCTCGGGTCGATAAGAGCATTTTGATGTATAATGACGTCGTATTTTAAAGGTGTTTCATGCGGCACTGAGTTGAACTTCAAGATAATCATTTCTTTTGTATAAAAAGAAAATGAGTAGACCTTTTAGTGACTACCGATGATAAATATCCTTATTGGGACTATATAGTCACGGTGTCATCCTTCCGCCCTCTCTTAAATGAGCCACCGAAACTCACACATCGCATGAAACAAGGCGGCATAGCCCTGACTTTTAGGCGATATTGTGTTAGTGAGAGGTTCCTTCATTCGGACCAATTAGACTTGCAATTCAGCAACAGCACAGTCTCTTAATAAACCATTTCACACTCATTTAATAGAAAATTAATAAAGCTAGAATTTTATATATTAATGGTTATATCATTGATATCCCACGACTATTTATTTATTTATTTATTCAATTCAATGAACGGGAATACTCCCTTTTTACAATATAACAATAATTTCCATATATCTATAATTTGGATTTTAATGCCACATTATATAGTAATATAATATAATATACACTATAGTTAAAAACCTCATTTTAATACTGAGTAAAAAGACAAAGGATTTGCATATTAATTCCATTATGCGAATGTTAACGGGAATTCACATAGTATCACATAATTTGTATAGCTCTTATGCTATAAATAAAGATATTGTCGACATATATATTATAAAATTATATTACTAGTCATACATTATGTATGAGTTGTAATATGGTTTTATAGTCGCAACATTTCCTGAAAACAAAAAAAAAACAAAATAATAAGCCATTCATTTTATGGCTTTCAACTTCCTCAATACAAACAGAGGGGCTGTTGGAAATCGCGAGCTAAATCATACTGTTTTCGACCAAACCGATACCGCTACGGTGTAGAAACTTCGTTGCAACTTGTTTGCTACAAGTATCAAAGTGTAAAATCAAGATGTCTTACAATATTTTACACTTTGATATGCTACGAGTTGCTACGACATTTTCTACGGCGTAGCAGTATTGGGGCGTTGTAAACGCAAGTTAATAGTATAACATAATAAAGATATAAATATTGCTCACCTTGAGTATATTATTTTTTAGTAAGGCTACAATTATAGTGATTATGTTGTTCGTTGTGTCAATCTACCATAAAAAATGTTTTTAACCATTTCTTAGTTTATTGTTTTCTATTTCATGTAAATTTAATATTATAGAGAGAATAAGAAAACTTTTATAACTCAACTTATTATTGTTAATCTTAAAACGCCATATAAATCATATCTTTTTAAATTTCTCTGCCCTTAAAATTATTTGTACTTATTTGACCAATAAGAGTTGAAAAACATTAATTCCAAAACCAACACAATTTCATCATTTAATATTTAACCTAACGCATAAGTTTTATATGTAAAAGAATTTCAACGTCAATGATATATTATAAGACTTCATCTAAAATGAAATATCTTCAAATGTGTCTTATAGAAAATCAATCAGCTGCACATACGGGTATAAGAAAAGCCGTGAGTATGCAGAAACTTAAAATTTCTCTCCCTCGCCGCATCCGGACGACCTAGATCTACATCGATTGTTGCCGATAAAACACACATTTAAAATATTGCACGTACACTGGGAATATATTATGTACGTGTATTTTCTTTGTAGTGAATATTGATGACAGCTTGTACTTGGGACATTTTGATATGCGTTATATTATTACGTAGAAGACTAACAAATGGGTAATAGCGTGTACCATAGACAATAATATAAGGAAGTAAACGCACTGTTCGTTTACTTCTCCTCTTTCCAGTCTTTTGTAAGTACCGTCGTCTATAGACTTTCGCACAATTACTCCTTCACTGTTCCCCTTTGCTGGGCCATAAAAAACTCGGAAACATAACATTGGTCAGTTTACTGAGGTACCATGTGAGCGAGGGGTACTCCTCGGTTGTGTTACAACAGAACAATTCGCAATGCAGCTCATCTAATTTAATATAATAAATTTTGTGAGTATATTACATTATATTTTATGATAATAGTAATTATAGTCTAATCATAATTGTAAAAGTAATAATAATAGTATGATCCTTACTTCAATACAAACGCCACGTCTATATGAGATGCGTGTTTAAAAAGACGGAATGGTAGGTCCACCACCACTCGATCCTCACACCTTTGAGGGCATGTTGTATCCTCACGGTTGGCTGTGTGTTGTAGAGAAAAAGTCTGTTTGGCGTCCAACAGTGGGTAAAGTTTCATGATGTTGCTAATAATAAAAAGATAGCAGATTGTTGCCATCAAGAGCACAAAGTGTTGTTCTTGATATAAGAGCGTTAAATAAAAACCTGTTCTCGCGAACAAAGAGGTACGTGAGGCAAATTATTTATGTATTGCCGCGGTCTAATTACGTAAGGCTTTTGTTCTTGCCTCCTACACCGCTTGCTACTTTCGCCTTACATAATACAAGTAGGTTACGACCGCAATTTTGTCCATCTAAAATACAAAAAGAATGATGTATTTGACATTTTGTGATGGAAAGTACTGCACAATTGAATTGTTGCCGAAATTTCAATAATAAAAATATAGTTATTTTCTTTCGTGATATACTAACTGGTCCTTAAAATGGTGGTGATGATCTCTCTTTATGTCACAGTCAATGTCACTAGTGTAATTACAGTAGTGAGCCAAACTGATGATATTTCAATTAGTAATAATTTTTGGTATTTAATTAAAAAATTCATTCCTTGATCATGCTATGTTTTATTAAATGAAATATTTCAGAATTGGCAAAAATTCCAATACTAGTGAGTGAACAAATAATAATTATTTGCTATATTAGTCACATTGGCTGAATTCATGAATTTCAAATTCTGTCTAGACTGTAGACGTTTTCTACACGCTTACAAGTGAAACACAAAAAATATTTATTGTTTATTTTATGAATAGCAAATAAATATTTGAATTGACGCAATTTGAATAGTATAATTCATTGAAATTAAAGATTCATCGCCCTGATTTATTTTGATGTAAATGCAAAACATCAATTTTTACATACGATTTTCTGTACATAGCGCGCAATGGAAATGTGGTTGAGATGTAGTACGTATTTCGTCATCGTCTTTGAGAGACTTTTTATTGCATATTAGTTTATTGTAGGATTTATAGTAAAAGAGTAGTCTGTTCACCTAATAGTAAGTGAGCACCGTTGCCTGAAGACGTCGGAAACATTAGAGGTGTCGCAGATCCGTTGCTGGAAATTCAGATCTCTTTCAGATCAGATCAGAATTTAGATCTGAAAATAATTAATTATGGATATAAATAACAACAAAGTTACGGCACATACATGTTTATTTACACAATCGCTGCTTTAAAGCTGCTGAAATTCGGATTTGTTAAGTAATAAAATAAACCGCAATAAAATCAGTTAATGTTGATTTACTGTAATAATTATAGAAATATATATCAAATAACTTTAAAACAGATAAAATTACATCTGAACTGAAAGATACCTCAAATTTTATCCGTTACGTAAAGGAAAAGAATATTTAGGCTGGTCCGCTTAATGAAACAAATTTTCTGAGCGGCAACATCTAAAACCTTAAGCCCTTTGTAGTGTGTTCGGTCGCTTCGTCCCAAAGCCGGTTGACCCGCGGCGACAGTCCTTTGTGCCGGCTACAAATATTGCTAATTACGATTAAAAAGAACCTCTTTCCTAGCCCCGTCGTTACTTTTGAGTTTTTAATCTCATAACTAAATTATTAATCGTACGTGTGAGTGTAACGTGAGATTTAACGATAGCGTAAGCTATGGAGCTTATGTGTTTATAAAATTATTAACAATTATTATTTATGACTTTGAGTTTTAAAAAAAAGGGTAATTTATTTATAATTGTTTAATTGTTCTACAAATAATTATTATTGTTTTAATAATTATTTTAAAGATTTTCATTGCTTTTTCATATGAATTCGAGACCCATTTAGGTAGTATCTAAACAAGAGAGAAGAATAAGTTTTCATTGCGTTACAATTATTTTAATGTGTTTAATAATTTATTTGTCATGCTTAAGTTGGATAAACTGTACACTATATTAACCATAAACTGATATATTATTAGATTCATATGTATCAAGTGTATTTAAAATTCAAGTAATTGCTAGTAGATACTTATAGGCGACTGGCTGAGAGTAATTTTAAATGATAATGCTTCGGTGGGTTGTCGATTGATGGTAAGCCACCACCACTTAGGTACTACCCACCTGTAAATGTATACAATCTTCTTACAAGACGCATCGATTTTTTTTCCTTATTTAAATTAATTACTTATTACGTACGGCTTAATTTCTTATTTAGATTATGAAACCTATGAATTTACTTTGGTGCTATGGTACTATGGTGCTTATTGGATACTGGCCCTACGCATATTTTTACTACTACTTATTCATATATATCTGATTTTTCTATTCATTATAATAAATTTTATCATCATCAACAAATTTATTTCTTACTTATCAATTAACGTACAGATATTATTACTCCAATATTAATATGGAACAATATTATGTAAGATAACGTATAATGTTATATTCTTACAGGTCAATTAATTACAATAAACAAAATATCGAGAACATGTCATCCATTCTTCCTCATTTCGGTATCTTTTGTCAACGTGACCTACAATATAGCTTAACGGTATCAAGGAAAAAATCGCAACAAAATTTTATGTCCGCCGTGCGACACTCCCCTAATAATGTCTGCTTAAGGGCGGCGGTAACATGAAGTACACATTTACGCTCCGTTAAATGGGGAAAGCTTTTTTCGTGTTTAGTGTCACAAAAACTGTTATTAGCTTTAATGGTGAAGATTCCCGCATCTAGTTTCTGTCAAGTCATAATTATGAGATGTTTAATAGCAGTAAGGTAGCTAAGGAGAGGCTCGCCCTGAGAAGGGGCGATATTTCCTTACGGCTTACTCTATATTTTTCATTTTAAATTTTTTAGCTTCTTAACTATGATCTTTATTTAAAAAAATATCAAACAGATGTTTGATCAGAGATCGTGCTTCTAAATGCCATATCCATTTACTCTACTAATATAAATGTGAATTTAAGTTTGTTTGTTATGCTTTCATGCCAGAAATACTCAACAGATCATCGAGAAATTTTCTATACACATTCTTAGAGGGGTTAGAAAGGACGCAGGATTTTTATCAAAAAAATATAATTATAGAACTGTTAAGTCATAATTAATATAAGATAACAAAACCTATAAAGTAGATAAAAAGAAGCGTGCTTCTCAGGGCGTCATGTTCTCATATTATCATACTTTATTTTCCTGCCCATAGCAAAGTTATGTTTACATAAAAGATATGTAACAATCGAAATTCAAAAAGAAATATGATATTTTTGCTTAAGAAGGTTTATACGTTTCGTGATTATTCTGGTATAAATAAGTATAGGCCATACTTACAAAATTATATAATATTAAGAAAATTGTTCCTCATGCTAATTGTAGGCAAAGAACATGAAACTTCGCTTATAATAAATATTTTGGTGTCCTATTTTGAGTATAATCGAAACTTCAAATGGTTATATCGAATACGTGTCATGCGATTGAGCGTCCCTTGTCCCTGTCAATAAGTAGTGCCTTCTTGACTGACAAGCTTAATGCGAGGTTTGCGTGGACGGAAGCGGTCATTTTGTATTCACGCTACGAAACGGGCGCACTTTAAATGTCCGTCTACCGTCATTTAGACATAATAAATGATTTGTTAAGAATAAATCCTTGCATTTGAATGCTATCAATTTATAAACGTCCATGGAACGACATAAAAAACCTGAACACAACAATAAAATAAAATAATTTTACAATACCAGTAGAATAAATGATTGGATACAATGAAAGTAGCAGCGAATAAGCCGTCTTGGAATTGATGTTGAATCAAAACATAGTTTTATCTATTCACTAACTCCATTCCGCATTATCGGAATAAAAAGTTGAAACATACTGTAACAAACATAATTGTTTTATGTGTTGTTACAGTAAGTTTTGTAAGCTTTTGCAAATTAAAAGAAATCGGTCGAACCGTTTCTCGCAAACGGTTTTATTTTGGTAAAAGGAATCAAACGAGCAATCGGAGCAATTTTAATGACTACCGACGCCCACACAGTTTATACAGATGCGTTGCGTTCCTCCTGCTTCTCCCTCCATGGGCCACCGGCTCCTGACACACCGCACGGATCACGACAGCATGGCTGTCTCTTCACGCCGGTATCGATCATCATAGATCATCAAAGAATGAGAAAGGATAGTTTTATATATTACGAGTATGACAATGAGTTAAAAGATAAATTTCTTGTTCTACAAAAATCTTGTTACGAATATGAAAAAATTAAAAATAATTATGATGTACGTGATGTTACTAATATCCTATATACAAAAAGACTGACTCGAATATCGTTAAGCCATCTTTTCTTAAACGTTAAGACGTTTTGTACCTTAAGAAATATATGTGACTTCAAAAGAAATGACAGGTGTAGTGGATATTCAACAAAGAAAAATAGGTTTCCCAAAAAGGGTGCCAAAACTATTCAATGTTACAGTACAACGAGATCTACATTTGTCAACATCGTTAATATAAGATGCTGCAGAGAAAAAGAATTGCTTTCAGGTATTTTTAATTTTATTACAAATTTCTTTTCTGTGCCTTTTTGAATAATTTATGCATAGGCATTTATTTTTAGCCAAAAAACTTGCAAAGGATTAATGAAGGACTAAAAAAAATAATGGCTGTCACAAAATCCGTTCAGCCATTTTTACGTGATGCGCCTTCAGATAAACAAACAAACTGATAAACCTAAAAGAAACCTTAGAAACCAATGGAACCTTTAATATATTTTTGAAATAATTCTTAAAACCACCGTATATTAAACAAAAAGCTGAAGTAGCTATTTTGTTCGTTTTTTATGCCAATCATCCAATTAACAAAGTTACCACGAAACTTTTCTGAATTGTTTTTCTTTCGTGAGTTTGTGAGGGCACGTAATTAAAAAAGGAATATGGAGTTTAGCTTGTGATCTATACTGTAATATGAATAGTATAATATTAAAATATAATATCAAAATCGTACTAACATACAACATGTCTAGTATATAAAGGTGCTGTGCTGTCGCGTTTCATGGCAGCGCATCTGTACATCGTCTTTGCAGATGTCTATGGGCGTCGGTAGTTATTAAAATGTCTCCGATTGATCGTTTGCATCTTATACCATAAAAAATATAGGTATAGAACAGCGACTACTCAATTGGGAAGATTTAGATTGTTGGCTGAGATTTCATTCCTACAAAATTAATACACTGCAAGCATATTGCAGGACTACATGCATGTCTACAAGAGAACTATTTATTTCACAAGACTTTTTCGACTTAATCTTCATTAACAAACAAAAATTGTTGATACATGAAGAGTGATATGACTTAATTTAATTAATAATATATATTGTGACGATAAAAACAATCACAATTAAGAATTAATTATCTAATTAAAAAAACATATTACAAGTTAATTTAGTGCGGATTTTGATGCCAGAGATAACATAAAAGGAGCATAAAAATTTAAATTTGTGTAGGTACTCTATTTAAAATTTGTCTTGTAATGTTAAATACAGATATTCTTGCACTTAAATTTTATTCTGTTATTCAATTATTATTTTCTTTTTACTTGAATTTTAATTTTTACTTGATTCAAGTTTTTGCTTGCTCTTTTTTTCTAATTATCTACTCTAATATTGTATTTGTGTAAAAATGTATTTAAGTGTATTATACCAGTTAATAAAACAATTATATTGTATTATATTCTACACATATTATGTGATGCCCTAAAAGACGAACATGCCAAGCCCAGTACCGCAATGGCTATTAATTAGTAATATCGCATTATAATAGGTTTTAGTTCCGCAACGCCATTTGTGACCGCATACGTCTCAGCCACTCCCCGCCGCAACAGCTAAGTAAAGCCATGTCATTTCACGCTCTGAAACCTGTGACGAATGTCACGTGCCAGCGACACGCGATGTACTACGCAAAATATGAGCATCAAACTATCCTTCACGATGTTTTTATACAAATTTGATGTCTGTTTTTGTTCAGAAGGGAACGATGTGACATTTGAGCATGTTACTGTATAAAACTCCGCAGACGAATATCGTAAATTTAAGATTTAATATTTATGAGTGTTGATGTTCTGATACTTTTATTTCAGCGTAAAATTTCATTTATATGCGCGTGCAAGCATATTTAACACAATACTCTGTTTAGGTAAAGCGATCTGAATTAAACATGTAAATAAATCTTACAATGGTAACGGTGATTACGATGATGTTTACGTCATTTCAAAATCGACAAGACCAAAATAGCTTTGACATGACGATAGTGATGATTTAGGATCTGCGGATCAACATCTCATGAAAAGATTGATAAACATCTGGTCCTTTTTCATATTAATGATTATAATAGGTAGTAACATGATTAATATAATTCATGTAGGTTATCTAATGATCGCTAGGCATTTAGTAAAACAGGCAGAGAAAAAATAAAAAGTAGATGACATGGAGCTTTGCAATAAACTCTAATATAAAACAGTAAATAAGAATTTATATCGCAGCGGAAACTTTTGTATGGTATAATGCTTAGCCAGACGGACACAAGAATGACGCACAGAGCTCAGCGAGAGAGAAAAGGAGATGGTCGATTGGTCGGTATTAGTTTTCGCCACGCTGAACCCGTTGTGGGATCCAACTTATTAAGAGGTTTGCTCGAGCGAATAATATTCGTTTATCGATTATATTAAACTTCAGATATTGAGCTCGAGTGTTAACGTTCTGGCGGTTACAAATTCAATATAGGATATTGTCGAAAGTCTTATTACGCGTTTACTTCCCTCTCGCTTTTTTCAATTGGAAAATATGTGGTAAATGCTTGTTGATGTATTTTATCTGTGGTAAATGCTTGTTGATGTATTTTATATGTGGTAAATGTACGTTTTTACAACGATGATTCTGAAATTTTTACAGTTGGAATGATTGTGAAATTCGTTTGTAAATTGCGAGTCAATGTTATAATATTGTCAATGATTCACTGTAGCTAATTCGGAGAAGTTACATATTATCTCAAAACAAGGGTTGAAGTAACTCGGTACCACATATCCGTGCAATTTTGTAAAGTTTTAGATAACTTAACCGAAGGAAAATGAGAAAAAGACGTAATTATCTTGTACTTTTACTTTCAGGTGAGTGACAGCTCGATTGTCCCTCCTTTAAAAAGGTTAAACGTTCATAAAAGAGACGGGACGAGTCATTGCCTTTTATTGGTTTTTCAATCAAAGCGTATTGAATTCTTCACATGGCATTGAACATAAATTATTCATCAAAATTAGGATGCCTTATCATTATTGAGATCTACAACGGCCTAAGTTGGATGCGAGTCACAGGGGATATACCGTCTAGACATTTATTTAAAAAAATGTATATTGGGTTGTACACGGGCACCGATGTCACCTCACTCACTGCTGGTCGGCAACGCACCATTAACATCTTTGGTGTTATAAGCGTCGGAAGTTTTTTCCACCAGGAGAAACGACTTCTTGTTTGCCTTCCATGATAAAAAAAAACCTTCTCTGAGACAGGATCTCTATCCTCTCCCTTTTGAATACCCATCCTTAACCTTGGGGATAAAACATATTCAGTACTAAACAAAAGAACTGCTAGGCTACTGACTAACAATCTTTAAACAGCACAACAGTGGAAATGTAAAAAGAGCTTATACCCATATTTCATTTATTACGATATCAACGCGGACCAAGTCACGTGAGAAAGCTAGTAAAAATATATTTATTGGGTTAAATATTCCATCGGCCTTAAATTTAGTCTAAGAGTTCACCTCCGATCCAATCTGTTGAAGTGCACGGACTTTATAGTATCTCCTTAAACTTATTCCACAGAAAACATTTCGTCGTTGACACGGTTCATAGCATTGAGCACTTTGAGAATACTGGTGAGCCTTTGAAATTCTAAACACGTTTACATACATTTTTCTTAAATTTCATCTTTAAAAATCTTAAAAAAAGAAGAGGGAGTTTATTAATCTTTAATGTCATATTATCAGTTTAATTACTTAGAATAATACTGTAGAATTAGATTGCAAATGTTTTATAAGTATCCTAAATTAAAGTATTATATTTTAGGTTAGCTCTCCACTGTAAAGAATATACATTTATCGTATTTAGTGTATTCTTTTGGTACATTAATAATATAATTTTTTTTGCAACGATTTTACTTGTATTATATGTGTAGATTTTTTTTTTGCAACGTATTTACTTGTATTATATGTGTAGACTACATAATTTGCGCCAAAAATACACATTACCTCGTGAGTGTGGTCATGATTTTTCCATTTTCTTTTTCATATACAATAGGTATGGGCTACGATATCGTGTTTTGTACGGCTTGTGTCTGGACTACCCATCAATACTATAATATTATTGCTACAAATGTAATACAATGACTATGGATTTCTTGATAATTCATTATGCACCGAGCGGAAGGTTTATGTCAAGCATAAATATTGTTGGAAATAATAAAGTGAAATATTAAATACGATTATGTTCGCAGCGATAATGTTTACAATGCGATGGAATTTACATTAATGCGGCCTCAATACTTCGAAAATAACTGTCTCGGTAAAACAAACAAAACATTACATTTTGGTAAAATATGAGAAGATTTTATGTAGGGACCCATTTTATTTATGTTAGTTAAATGAAACTTAGTTTCCGAAAATATTATGGAACATTATATTTCAAACCAACTTAATATTATAAATGCGAAAGTTTGTATGTTTGTTTGTTTGTTTGTTACTCCTTCACGCAAAAACTGCAGAACCGATTTTCATAAAATTTGGCACACACATAGAAAGTAACTTGTATTAATACGTAGGATAGTTTTTATCCCAAAAAAATGTTTCTATGGGATAGAAATTTACGCGTAGTAGTAGTACTTACTCACTTGCACTTAATGGTAACATCATTGTAAGCTGTTTTTCGTTAAGAAATACTTTTTCACAATATAAGAGAACAGACGAGCAGTTGAAGTCTTTCAACACTCCTCTTAAACTCCTCGTCATCTATGGGCAACAATAGACTGACCAATCGTACGAAATACGACACGTACGTGTCGTGTGAGCGAAAGCCCCGGTCGTGCCGGCCCAATGGGCACACGCCGAACGTGCATCTTGTTGTACATCTTTATAGTACTTAACGAAATTACAGTAAATTAATGAAAAACATTTACCGGAGCGATTTTCTGTAACGTTGTTGTGGAGCCAAAATAATTTTGCTTATTTCGCCGTAAATTACTTGATCTTGTTTACGGCCTTTGAAGATTCCACCAAGTTTCTGGAACTTTCTGTGTAATTTATTGTTTACCGACACTTTTCTGTTTATTTAATGTAAATTAACTATGTAAATGTCTTAAAGTGCTTAATTAAAATATTTGCTTTTTAACGTTGAAACAGTTTAGGTAAATTTTAGTGACATAGTTTGAATGCTAATTGCTCGGGAAAATTACTCAAATACATTTCAAATTTCAAAATTGTACAGTTTCAAAGTTGTTTTCAAAATTCAGGTTGGTGATTAAGTTTGTTTTGCTTATCTTAGTGGAGGCCAAACGAGTACTCGAAGGCTTTATCCAGTAGAATCTCATACATTGATCACTGGCCTCCACACTAGTATTCTCTATGTTGTGAAGGTCAGTCTCTTTCGCCATTTTACAATTTATAGTTTATGTATCAAAAGCAACCGAAATAAGAAAAAAATGTGTGTGCTTTACACCACACGATTGAAGTCAAAACGACCACGATCACGATGGAACACGAACCATAACTGGCTATGGGGAGAGAGTTTTCTTTTAAACGTCCGCGCGTACTGTTCTATTTTTCTCCTGCAGTAATATAAGAAACGGAACTCTCTCTCTTTCTCTCTCTTTCTGTCTTCACTAACTTATACATTCCTCTCAACTTCCGTTGGCCTCGCCCGATCACACTTTTCGAAACGCTCTCCTCACTCATCCATCAGCTTACTCCCCAAGTCAAGGGCGCGTAAATAAGTTTTACTTCAAAAAAGCAAAAAAGAGAAAAAAAAGAGTCATGATACCAAACTTTTTCTTTTAACTATGTGTAAAGTACTTTTAAGTATGTTTGTGTATGTACGCGTAACGTAACGAGCAGCCCACAACTGCCTTCTACGTCACGCCGATATCACGTAAGCTAAAGCACCCAATTCAATTCAGCAATGTGACAACTCTCAAAATTTTACTTGTTAATTAAATCTAGCTTGTAATTTTTACAGAACAAACAAACGGTGTACACATTTGGTAATTACCAAAGCTTAAATATACATCTATATAATTGCCAACTAAATAAAAATACGTTTGCCTCTTCCATACACCACACACACACACACACACAAACCACACGAAACGCGACTCCAAGCTGTCATTCTACGATAGTACCATAAGAAAGAACATGCAAGTAGTGCTGGTGCAATGCAACTGAAAAATAGCACGACACTACTTACTCAAATTCTCTGAGGACACAAACAGAACGAGTCGCAAATCAGGTTAATTAGTTATAAGCCTGTTCCTAACTCTTTTCATTATAGCCCCCGATAGAGAAACTCGTGAAACTTGCGTTTGATTCCAATAAACTTGAAACGGCATTAAGCTTGAGTAAATTTTCGAGACAGTTCAATGGTGAAATCGGCCTTTGTTAAAGTTCTATTGTGTGATACATTTTGTGAGGATCATGTGATGAAGCCCGTTGGAGTGAAATTAGTGTCTACATGTTGTACGGCTTATTGTAATTAAACTGCTCACCACTTTGAGTTTGGTTTCATTATTGGTATATTTTACCTCATTAATCGTATTACGAACTAATATGATTTGATTAATGAAATTAATATTTTGATATAGAGAAAAATGTTTAGGTATTAATAAGGAATATAACTTTAAAGAGTTCAGTTAGAAAATATTTAATAAATGAACTAATTCAATCTCTATTACGGCTCAATGAGAAAGATTATCACATTCAATGTATGGCTAGAATAAAGCCCACACATTGTTATTATATACATTAGCCATTTTCCATCAACTGATTATTATCTAGAGCCCAGATCATCGGTCCTGTGTGCGGATCTTACTTGGTGCTCGTTCTATCCCCAGTAGACCCACACGTAGCCTCCATGGAACCCGAATGGCTTATCGAGATCTGAACTGAGAACTGTTTAGTTACGACTACGTATCAAAAGAAACTACTTATATATATATATATATAAGCAATTTCCCAGCTAATGGAAATAATGGTATACGTTACACAATGGCCTTATTAATATTAAATGTGGCCATAACGTTGTATCGATAGAGGCATGGTAATAAAACCCAACATTCGCAGATTTATAGGTACGTATAAAGTACATTTTCAGCAAGAGAACACTTGCAGGGCAATGTCATGAGCATACCGAATCTTTACGACATCATTAAACATATTTTTATGGGGACACCGCGGTGTACTATATTATTAAAGGGAGTTAGCAATCTCGTTTCATTGGTCAGTTATTCGCGATTCCTTCATCAAAATTGACAACGTGCGTGGACCGTAAAACATTTACGACGAGACACTGACACGCCCGCATCGCAATGAAATCACGATAATGCTGGCATTACCGAAAATGTCATATGAGTTTACGATTGAAATTTTACTGATTTTACCGTCATTTACCTTATAAACAGTTTAATGAAACCGGTGATTACGTTTTTTGGTTTTATATATTGTACAGTTTCAGAATAAAGATTTTTTTATAGTATAAGAGGCAAGCGAACAATTGAGCCATTTCTCATTAGGGTAAATCCGGGATATAAGCTCACTTTTTTAATTTTACTTATATGTCCTAGCATGTTAATAATACATAACTAATTTTAATATGTGCACCGGCGTTGGTGCTTTATTTCTTTATTTAACCAAGTTTTATCGTTTTTGTGAAATCTCAATAAATAAACCGTATTTTCTAAATATATAAAAAAAAACTGCATACTGGGATATATGCCTCACATGCGGTATATACGCCTAAGTCCTCATTTTCTGGCTGGGATAAATGCCCTTTGGGACAAAACATACATTTTAATCAACACAATCTTTTATTATCATTTAATAAAATATAAACAATTAAAGGTATTAAATAAAGTAAAATAAATATAAGTTTTAGGAAAAGGCAATGAATGGTATGCTGCAAAAACCGAATTGGGCCGAGAGATATCTCTCGCTTACACAAAACCGAGGTAAAGTGACAGCTATGCTGTCGCGTTTCCTGCGGTGTGCAAGTAGCCGGTGGCCCATGGAGGTGAGAGGAGGAAGGAGGGCAACAATAGCTCCAACTGCTTGCATGTCCTGTATAGCTGCAGCTAATGTTTCCTAGATCCAAGTGATTGAACGCTGGGTTTACGTATACATTTTCGGGGCATTTCCAATCTGAATAAAAAAAAAGCATTCAAATACAGCAAGGGATATATGCCCGTAGAGCCATCTATCATAAAATATACTGGGGCACATATCCCTATTTACAGGGATAGATGTCTTCCAAAAAAAGGTAAATAATGATTATTTTATCATTAAAATGACCTTAGCTAGAAGAAAAAATTAAATTAACTTACTTCCTACATCCAAATTCACAGAAGGCCGAAAATCTTTTGCAAAGTAAAATTGTGACTGTTTATCTTGTCTCCGCCATTAACGGGTCTACGCAAATCCACGCCAGCCCTTCCTGGCAGACCGAAGTGGCAGCGAAGTGCGTTCGTATTATAAGGCAATATTCTTTTCGCGATTTTTAGAATTGACATAGTAAGATCAGGGCGTATATCCCGCTTAGGCATAAATCCCGTACTTACCCTTCTATCGACGCCCATACTCATAGACATCCGCATAGATGTTATACAGACGCGTTGCTCTCCTTCCTCCTCCACCCCCATGATCCCTGTTTTAAGAATAAGAGATGTATCCAAATTTCAAGTTAAATCAAATACAGTACGTTTTATTTCCATAATGAAGTATATATTTTGTTCTAGATTTTTACAATATTCGTCTTTCCCGAAGCAATAGAAAAAAATAATAAATAATTTATCAAGAAAACCATATAAAGCTTTTCATCAAAAGAATAGGTTAAATATGAAATTATTGAGTTCTAATACAATGAAATAAGAAGCTGACAAAATGTTTCTACAGATCGAAAGCGTACGTATCTAATTGATTTACCGAAGAAAATATAAAGCAGATAATAAGAAAGCCAGCGTCCTGAACGTGGCTCTTACATTCCAGGCGGAAATTCTGACACTGACTTAAGTAGATAGTTAAGATTTAGCCAAGAAAGTAGTGGCACACTAATGTGTACTCAGAAAGTAGTCTCGCCTCAAGAATTGGCCGCTTAAGTACCTACGCCTGAAACTTACCACTCATTTGTTACTTCCAAGAACACATTATAGTTTAACTTTTGTTCTTCACAAGGAAAACAAACCAAACCGAGCAGGTGGTATCAAAACAGTTTTATTTGTAATATATACCAGTATTGTTACTGTGCTGTTTATTTTGCCGAGGGAGCTATTTGCGAAGTATTAAGTTCGTATGAGTGTAAATTCCATCTCTTTGTAAATATTTTCGTTACGTACGCGATCGAATTAAGTACCTGTTTTCGATAATTTCTTAAAAGGTGTGTTTTATTCGTTGGAATGTTTTTATGGGCGTGCATTGGCAGACTTGACTTTACAGTTAAATTTATACTCGCCTGTTAATCTATAATCAATGTTTCATACATATCTGATGGTTTTACGTTATATCTTACATTACTTTCTTTTCGCTACCTCACATGCTTTCAATATCATATTTTTTTTTCTCTTATTCAGTCTGTTTTTTTTCACAAAACAAAACAAATATCTTCTTACACGTGACCTCCTTAATTCCAATATTCACCCGGCAAAATGTTTGAAGCAGAAACACGTACATGTCCATCTCATGTTATATCCAAATGACTTGTCATGTCTCGCCACGGCGCGGTAATAAAATAGGGAATGTTTTTCTATTTCATAGTCAGAGAACCCTAAAGCATCGTTTAAGGTATTACGTATGAAAATCCCGTTTATGTTTGATATTCAGAATACGTAACGCGAAGGAAAATTAAGGTAGCCTACCGCGGACATGTGGACTTTGATTCTGTGGCAATTTTTTCGCATATAAAAGTAGCGGTCACCTCATATGGTATTCATAAAGGCGCTCTGGACAAGACTCTTTTTTTGTAGCTGTCTCCCCTTACTTTGGTTTTGATATGGCAATCCACTGGGGAATGTTCATGATATTTTAGTGAGCATGATGTATATTTAATTATTCAGGTAATATCCAATTACCAAAGCGCTCGCAGCGTGGCTTGGCAAACTCCGGCACAAAGAAAAATGCTTTCAACCCAGACATTTTTTTCAGTTGTAGGGAATGATTTTACGCACTGCACCCCTAAATCTGATCGATTTGTGGAACTGAAAGAAGGGGGATAGATGTAGTATAATAGGAGTTATTATATAAATATCTAAAATTAAATTAAATCTTATTCAAAAACGATTGGACGTTTTTTTATTAAGAAATTGAATATGAGGCACTCAACCGTTTTACGCGCCTTTGTATTTAGCTGTTGATATATAGTGACAATGATAATATTATGCGCATAATTTTTCTATTTTATTAACGAGAAATCCAAGCCATATGATGATCATCGACGTTTATTTACATCCACTTGATTATTAGTTATACAAATGGACAACAATTGTAATATCTTATCCCAAATCCGGCCACCAGCTACTTACTATCCGTGCAAACCGTGGTAACATAGCGATCACTCTTAAGTCGGTATGTGAGCGACAGGTCTCTCCCAAGTGCTGGCTGCATTTGTTCATACAGCAATGGTCTTTATCTAATAACAAAGTAACTGGATGGCCGAGCTTTGGCGGGATTTTTTAGATATAATATTTAAATAGGTATGAATTACATAATGAAATATGAATGAAAATGGAAAAATAAGTGACTATGGATTCGACCATTGTACGTCTCGCATCGGAGTCTACTGCTCGCCCACCTGTGCTATTGACACCCTAGAGTTGATGTATAGAAGACTTTCATTGCACGATAACATGGATAAAATAACATTTTCTAAAAAAAACCTAGCTATTTACGCCCCCGAAACGTATGCAGGGGGCATACAAAATTTTATAAAAATCGTTGGAGTCGTTTCCAAGATTCAATATGTATAGAAATATATATACAATAATTGCTAATTTAGGATACAGAATATGCTATAACGTAGCATTTTTTCACTTAGCTTTCCGCAAATTACTCAGTATATAACACTATAATTAGCAACTACGAAACTAAATTAGTGACGAACATTTTTGCTCTCCCCGCTTTCGTCGCGAAAGCACTTTCCTTCCATCATAACTTCGCAAACTTATCTTAGTTAGGAACAATCAATTTTCATTTTCCCTCGATTACAGAAACTCCTCTAAGAGATGAAATTAAAGTAGATACAGTTAAATTGTTCCTTACAAGACATACATTATATAAGTTTTACTCAGCGAAGTGATTAATGTAATTAACATAAGTGTTCCAATATTACATATTATAGGATAAAAGGACATTAATATTTGTAACGCAAGCCGTGCGTTTTATGAGTCTCTTGTGGCCTCATTACATAACTATTACGCGGATGTTTATTGGCGCCAGTAGTAGAGGCTCCAACTTTGTTTGCTTTCTAACAGCCGTAAAATATAAATATAGATAGTCTTATTAGGATTTATTTCAAATATTAAAAAAAAATATTAAAAAAAAGGAATTTAAACGATATTCCCATTTATAGTATATTTAGTAAGCTGCCATTTGAAAGTCCTCTTGCTGTTATATTCCCATATAATCTTGTGTGATAGTCAAATGTAAGAAGACTTATTCTATTATATACTTAGTGAATCAAGAGTTGACTTCTATGAGAGGTAAACCCTCAGGAGGCCTCCGTGCTCAATCGGGGCTACTCTAAGTAGTATCTACTGCATATCAACTAATCTATGCATCATTATTACTTTGTTTCAATCTATTACAATAAAATACCAGATTATAAAGAATTTAGGACTATACCTGATGGCTTGAATACACTCCAGAGTAACAATGTGGTTACATAGTGTAATAATTAGTTATTTTATTCATAAAAGAAGGGACGAACGATCAGGGGTTTACAAAGGCTGAGTGACGAAGGTAAAGATCCGCATTTATCATTAATTCACTCCACGAAACAAAGTTCTTGACTTGAGACAAACAAGAAGTACACAAGTGGAGTAACGACGGTCGTAGAAGCTACTTATTTAATAGCTGTGCAGATTAGTTTGGGATGGATTAATCTGTGCGGTTCTATACATAAAGAATATACATGTAAAATTGAAAAAAAGGTATTGTGTCTATGATCGGAGAACAAATAATTGTGATGTATTATAATACTAGCATCATCCTTTCGCTATCTAGTGTAGAACATAAAAAATTCACCATATTCAAAGAACATTAATTAATGCATCGAATCGCGGTATTCCTTATAATGGAACGGCAGTAACTCGCAACAAAAACATCATACCTATACCTTTTGCTGGCTATGTGTCTGCAAGATGCTTAGTCTTGTTTGTCCCTATCTCATAAAA
The DNA here is from genome assembly GCA_001625245.1 of Calycopis cecrops. Classification (NCBI taxonomy): domain Eukaryota; kingdom Metazoa; phylum Arthropoda; class Insecta; order Lepidoptera; family Lycaenidae; genus Calycopis; species Calycopis cecrops. Next base: position 434,240 of record LUGF01028977.1, on the reverse strand, counting down.
CAATTAAGTAATTGCATTATTAATTCAATACAGCCTTTACTCTATAGCCTTATTCTAATACTGCGTATCTGTTCTTTAAATAAAGATTTATATCAAAAGCGAGGATAAGATGAGGTTAGCAAGGAAAATGATTTATCTTTTTGCAATACGTCAACCGCCAATTAAAACTGCGCTTGCCGGTATATTCAAAAACTCTTAAATGTACATTTTATTTCATTTTCTAAGTTAGATTTCCTTCTTTTAAGTTAGAAACACGTAAAAATTTTACACAACCTCACAGACACCAATGAAATCTACAAAAAATACGGAACCAATTATTATTTTTACTAGAACACGGTTTCATTTATATCCTTACAAAATTCCGAATATACAATATTGAATTCGTGTTTCGTGAAATAGAATATTCATATTTGCGTATGAAAAACTGACACTGTCCTTTTTTAAATTCGCTTTTGTACAACGGCACGTCTAGTTGTTGTCTCCGCAATGGGAAAAGATCACGAACCAGTGTGTGGATATGAAATTTGTAATAGCTTAGTCCCTTCAATATATATTTTAGTAAACTACCAGATTAAGAAGCTTACACTGCGAAAGGATAAACCACGCTAAATTATATAATATTAGTTTTGCTCAGCGATTTCACCCACGTAATTCGTAGAATATTTCAAAGCCTATTTCACGACCTTAGGCATACATTTAATGATTTCTTAGCGTAGGTCATAAGCAAGTATATCTGTAATCTATCTAATTTCACTTTGTACGGTCTGGTGTATTCAGCTGTGTCCTGATTTCTCAATCAGTCAGGACGTGTTATTTTATATATTGAATTTTGATTTGACAAATCGATAGGTTAACGTACAGATTTTCAAGTTGTACACCGTTGACTTGGATTCTCCAGTTAAATTATTGTGATTATTGTTATCTGCAAGATTAATAAAAAAAAAGACAAATAGAAAATAGAAATAGGTGATGTTGACCGATCAGAAATATAGTAGCCCTTTTAATCGTCGAACCATTAAAACCATTCTTACTGTTTGTCTTGAAAGCAAAACAGTGGCTTTATTTAATTTCGGTTTATTCTTACATCATGTTCATATTGTTGGAAATAAAAATCAGCTTAATACTCTTACGTATTACAATAAAGACTTGTTTTTACATATTATACACGGGACCGTAATACGTTGACAGGATGATAAATAAGTTAGGGAAGTTGTTTATTGGATAATTTCGACGTGTAATTGTATTACAAAGGAAATTGTTTGATCTCGCAAAGAACGGCTTATGACAAAAATAGATGGTAAATTGTGTTAAAGAGAATTATAAAGTTTTTTTTTCATTACATACGGGACTCATAATAGTCCCCACGGACAAATAAGTTTCACACTGCTTTTATGATATATAGATGATACTTTGATAGAAGCCTCGATCATCAGATGACGGGCAGAATTACCTCTACTACCTCCTAAACTAATCCGCATTTTAATAAAACATAACATTAAACATAGTTGCAATGGATTCAAAACAACAACACTAAACAAAAGCGACAGACAAACGAGGAACATAAAAAATCACACCACACCATTGTTTTAGCGAAACATGATGGTGGGTTCCATTCGAAATCTATCTTCTTCAGCATTGGTTAGATTGATGGTTCGAGCCGGCTTAACACGACATAAATATCACACCGAGACCGAGGGAGAGACAAAAATAGTGGGAACAAACTAATGCGCTGTCGATAGCGTGACAGAAGGATTGATTGTTGGCGTCCTGCGTCACGCTGGAACCCGCAGGCGACTGATTCATACCATTAGGCACATGTACTAGGTGCTACCTTCGACCTTGTTTGTCTTGTTTACTAAATCACGTTGTTGTTTTTTTTAATAGGAGGAACGATAACATCTCGGTGAGCGACTTAAGTCGTACATCTATTCCACACAAATATAAATGTTTTTCTTTTTCAGGGACTTAAATCATGAACTATCCTCTGACATACAGACGCACGTAACTGTTGCTTTATACCTATGTTAAGTTATGTGTGCTTACTTTTTAAGTCATGGCATCTTTCAGGAAAAAAAACATTAAACTCTTGCACATTCTATTGTCTATCTCTACAGTAAGACCAAAAATCGGGTTCCATTAAAAATATTAAATATTATTTGATATGAAACAATATGAATATATGAGATAAACGGAGATCCGCGTCTCTCTGTCGAGAACACATGTAATCGGCTTTCGTGTGTACATATGATTTATACGGAGCTTATTCTTCAACGCAGTAGAGTTTTCTTTTTGTAATCTCATCTTTGAGCTGTACATTGTGCGCTGCGATATATCACGAACCAATCTTGTGCTGTTATTATTTCCTTCTTTAGTTAGGTTATATCTTGTTCACTTATTATTAAGTTACAAATGTCTAGAAAATTACCACTACAAACAGAAAAGTTTAATTTTGATAGTAAAAATTATAATTATAGTTATTAATATAGTTTCTTTTTTTCGTGGGTTAAAATTCGTCTCTACTACGAAACTACAAACTACGGCCTTCTTCGAAAGTTCGATCTGTAGTTCCTTTGCAGCAGGCGAAAAAACAGGGACAAAAGACAAAGTTGAAACTTTTTTATGAGATAACAGTATGTGCAATGCAGGAGCCCAGTTCCTACGTCATCTATATTCCGTCGTATTCCCGCGTATTCGCCTACAAACACACACGAAGAAATATAATCAAAATCAAAATCAAAAAGTTTTTATTAAAAATAGAATTACAGGAATTACTTTTTGAACGTCAACAATAAAATCTACCACCGGTTCAACCCTAGCCCTGTTCTGAGAAGAACCGGCGAAACAAACTCAGCGGGCCTCATGTTATAATACTTTCCTCCATTGTGGCTTATTACTTGATGACGGCTTTATTTCACCAATTGTGTCAGTACTCAATACGGGTTCATGAACCTCACAAGTTTTTACCCTCAGTAGGTTCTGAAAATATTTTCTTAAACGCACAAGAAAAACAAAAATGTTTGAAATATATATAAAAATATAAGATAGTAATAATACATTTTCAAATTGCACGAGATAGGGATAACGATTAGGTACTGTTAATAAAATAATACTCTGTTGTACAAAACACAAAACCATACTTTGCCTTCCATACACGGACTTTCTTGAGGTCTACCACAAGTATGTTGAATCATAGATTTCCGTGCCTGGTTGGATCTACGGCATTATTAATAATTAATTTACACAATGATATTATAATTTTTCATTTTCATTAGAAAGTTAAGTTATCTGCATTAACTATAGATCGCTAACAGTCGACTGTAGTTGCACTGTTATACACATGTGTCGGAAAGCAAAAACCTATCGATCCGGTGCCTGACTTCTACACAGTCGTTGCAGACTGCGATTTTATGGAATGGGAAACAAGGAATAGAAAATAGACTATGATGTATCATAGATAGGTAGGATTACAACTAGTAAAGTAAGTTACTATGTGAGTGTATACGACACAAACTTCTCGCGTGATAACATAATAGTTCCAATTCCAATAAAACCAACATAGAAAACAAACGTTACAGAGTATTTCATAGTTCTAATGAACGTAGAAAACAATTTTTAAGGAGTATTTAATAAAACTCATATATTTTTAAGGAGTATATAATAAAACTCATTAAAAAAATTGTTACAGAGTTCGTATTATCTGAAGGTGCCCACGGAGGCGGCGGAACTTATCCCGCTCGGTCTCCAATGTCCAGTTCCACGACGGGTCACTCCAGCTCCAGCCATCACAGGTATGGTTTTAATTTATTATTATTATAAGTAAAGAGACTCTCTGACGCTCTCCTATGGATTTGTAGTACTACGAAAAACAGAACTTTAAGGAGCTTTATTTCTTTTTAAAATGATTTTAAACTCCTAATTGGATTCTTCAATAAATAGGTTGACAATATTATTGAATTCAAAACTGAAACCTTATATTTTTACAATATAAGTACCTATTTTTTAGCTAAATTATAGAGAGTATCATGGTATTTATATTTAAAAAAACACCATCACCTACCTACCATATCAGCTACTGATAGAAAGTAGCAGATATTTACTTGGCCAAATAGAAATCAATATCATTATTTCGAATGTGGGACCGAATTCATTCAAATACGTATTCACAAATTTAATAAAGACATTTCGGAGGGGAAGACAAAAAAAGCCTTTATTAATGCACTTACGCTCTAAAATATCCTTTGAACTCTCAAACCCTGCGAAATTAATCTTAGCTTTCATGAAAAGGATCGTGAATATTCCGCATTCCGGCCTTATCCCTATTGAATAGCGGGAGGCAAAAACGAGTCCATGAGACAAGTTTGAACGTGTCCAATTTAATGTAACATCAAGTCTGCCCTCTAATTATATGTTGTATACAAAATGTTGCCGACAATATTTCCGGGTTGTATTTGAAAAGTTATGATTAAATGGATTTTGTCTGACTAGTAGAAATGCCCTTTTTAGGGTGTTATTAGTTGGAACTCAGATTTAGGAGCAATTGAAATATTTTCCTCTTACTTACTCACTTTTTGTAACAAAAAGGTTATTCACCTCCTGAATTTCGCAGTGGTTGAAAATTTATTTTTTAATTTTTACTTCACATAAAAAAACTTAAATATAAATAGTAAAAGTAAATGGTATACGCCAATTTTTGAATCAGTGAATGTGGTACGATAGCTGCACATAAAAATTGTTCATTGTCTCGCTCAGACAGCTCTCGAAGAAATATAAATAGGAGAAATAAAAAAATAAACTGTTATTAGCCAATAAAATACAATTTAAAAATGTTTCTTATGTTTTGAAACTACTAAAATCTATTGGAAAATAAATCTTAAAAAAAAAATAATGTTTCGCTGGCTAGTAGAACTGTTAAATTATCTTGACTTATCATGCAGTTATTACTACAGTATACCCTTAAAACATATGCTAGACATATTATCGTCCGATACTTGTTACGTTTTGCGTAAAATACAATAAATAAGTAAGAGGTAGTGCCACGATGCATGCATGCATGCATGCATCGTGCCATGTAGCCGAATTGGGCCGTCACGTCTGGGGAGGTACATTTGGCTTACACGATACCGGCGTAAAGTGACAGGCGAACTGTCACGTTTTGTGCAGTGTGTAAGAAGCCGGCCTATGGAGGTGGGAGGAAGAAGGAGGGCATCTGTATTACCTATATGCGGATGTCTATGGGCTTCGCCATCAGAGTGGCTCCGACTGCTCGTTTGTCCCCTTATATTATAAAAATAATTTTGACTGCCTCGTGGTCGGTCAGAAAGTTGGAGGTGTCACGCCCTCGTGCCTCGGAAAGCACGTTAAGCCGTCGGTCCTGCGCCTGATTTCTCTCCGTTGGTGTCGGATTGCCGTCCCATCGAAATAAGAGAATGAGGGAATAGAGAGTGCACTTGTGTCTGCGCACACACTTGTGCACTATTATAAATGACCTACGCTGATAGCACGAAATCGGCTAGGGAAAAATTTTAATTATAAAAAAAAATAAAATTTTTGCTAATATGCCTATCTTTAAATTTGTGAAGTATGCAGGTAGGTTAGCATATCTAATTGGGTTATCATGCTCTATGAGCTTCAGTGATAATATAACAAATTAATTACTTTATTACGAAGTAGTTAATCTGGTTTAAATGTATCCTCAACTTTACCTATGCGGGCTCGCGTACGAATGTCCCCAGTGACGTAACAATTTTATCAAATTACTGAGCGTACGTTCCCAGCGGTGCAAGGGAAGTCTACACAGCATTAGATTAGATTACAGTAGTTGCAAGTCAAAATTTTCATTCACATTTTTTTAATATGATTATAATGTATTTAATCTGTGTCCAGGGACCTGATTGTTGTTAAGATCTCTGTTTTATTTTGTAGTCTCGTTTTGTTATGTCTAATCAAATTATTTATTAATTAATAGGCACTCTTAATTGAGCTAGCTCACTTTAACTAAGAGAGATTTATTTTTTAGAATTTAATTAATGCTTTTTAATTTTTGGGTGTTTTTATTTATACTTTAGTATCTCATGAAAAATAAATAATATTTTAAGCAAATGAAAATGCTAGTAAAGCGTTAACTAGCTAACTAACACATCTAGAGCAAGCAGCATTTCCCATCTTCAATGAGTCATCAGGCTTATAGGGCACATAATACAACAGCATATTATTTTGAAGGTCGAGTCTATTTTTTATTACTCAGATATGGTCGCAGGAGGACTGAGGTGCCAGACGTTCTCATGTGACTAAGTTTTACAAAGTATCCGTAATATTTTCCTCCAATTGGTCCCAGAGCGGTGGTAGGGAATGTATAAAATGAAATTGATTGCGATACAATCAGTATAACATTATCCGGTAATGATTTTGGAGTAACCCTAATCCTAATACGTACGAGTCAAAAAGACAAAGTTATATATAATTGTTTTTTGTCATCTAACATATACAAACCAAATGTCTATAAATCTTCACCTATGAATATAGTACAGTTGCCTCTGTATTCTCTTTTTCTTCTTCATCTTTGCATAGATCAATAAGAGGTAGTACCGAATGTAGTGCCGAATATAAAATATCATCAATAGGAAGAGGCTATAAATAGTTGCGCCTCATAAGCCTTAATATAAATGATCATCTTATCGCTTACATGTAGATACCGCACAAGATGATCATTTTCCCTTAAAGGATATAATATAATACATATGTCTTGATATTTTAATCATGGCAATTTGGGAGAATTAAATTTAATAATAAGGTATGGTATAAAATTTAATTTTACCTTCATACATAACCAAATACTATCCAAGTCTTACCTAATACCGAAAATCATCTCAACCGTAATTAACGAAATATGTGATTAAAAAGAGCGGTAAAATTGGTGAGTAGCTACTAAATAGCTGTGAACGGACCGCTGTATCATGCAACCCCGACATGGAAATGCTTTACTGCATCTAACCTCAAAACCTTTCATCTACGTCTTTTAGTTGAGAGAAAAACGAAAATTCAGTTTCAATTAGCTAGAATCGTATTGTGTAAGACCGCTTTTATGGTAACATTACTCAATTATTCTTTATAATTTTACGTGCTGTTTAATACTGTAAGAAGTTTTGCAACGTAGTTACTTATTACGCGGCATAGAAATTGTAAATACCTTTATGTGTTAGCCATACACGGTTTTCTTGGAGGATACCCTCGCCTCCCTGGTCAGCCTACACAACATGTTTTATAGCTTAGTTTTACAATATAAATTATGACTGTAAAATCAACGTTTTACACAAAATCGAAACCACCCGGTGTCGATTGCATTTCTTATGTGTCTTATGTTATCTTATTGACAGTGAATATTATTATAATTTCGGATAATTTTAGTGGTTAATATTAAACTGATATAATCCTTAAAGTATTTTATTTTATAAAAATTATATATTTCGAGTCCCATATTTGAAAATGCAGCAGGATAAACTAAATACAATAGTCAAGTTCTAAGCATTCACAACCGACGGAAGTTCAGAGAGTCAAGCGAAATTCTGAAAAAGGAATGCCAACCGACTAAATATCACAATGGATGGATATAGGACTAATTCTAAAATCTAATAATTTTTTTAGAATATACGTAGTTCCTGCCTTCCGGGCTTAGCCAGAAACCATCCGGAATTCTGATAAAACTCACAAAACCGACCCCGCAGCTATCACTTGAGGCTGTGAGAAATGCTGTTTGCAATTCTGGTGACTCATTGAAGGAATAAAGATGCGGTACCCTCCTCCATCGTCCTTCCGGCATGGGCCACCGAATACTTTACGCCAGTATAGTGAAAGCGAGAGATACCTCTCCGGTCGTGCCGGTCAATAATTCCGCTACAATTCCCTGCACAAAATCTACGTCGTGATTAGTATCAGTTTACCGTTACATACGAGATTTATTCCAAAAATAGCGAACACCAAATATTTTCCACACAATGTTACCAGCTTTATCTTCCTCATTATATTCAAATCGCATCACGTATTAGGCTCAACTCCTCAACTCCTCATTAGAGGCGTCTATCAAGATAGACATCATAAAGCTCCTTATTCAACTCTCGAGGATTATGATCGGGCGAGTTTAACTGAATCATTTTCAACAAGCTCCGCCGTTCGAAGACATAAGAACGTTTTAAACTTCCATCTGGGATAATTTGTGGGTAAATATATTTAAAATGTTGTGTTTTCATGTTTTTATCATCAGCCTGCTTTCGAACGTTTTTCTCTACATTAAGTAGACGGACTAAAGAACGCAGATCGGCATGTTTTGCTTTGTTCACTACGCTGTCCTGCTAGATTGAGGATACCCCACCACAACAGCCACGGACCCTCGCAGTGGTTTTTCGTCAATAGTGGCAGGAATCTTATGCGGTTCACCGTGCCGGTTATACGCTATATATAAACGGTTATATACTATATAGTAGTGTAACGTACGAGTATAGCTTAGAATATATTGTTAATTTATTTTAATAATATTCATAATTTTCGACTTGCAGGTTAACTTGGCAGATTTATGTTTTATTTTAAACTGGAAACGATCCCAATATAATTTTTTAAACTTTATCAAGAAAGCAATTTCTTGATAAAGTTTAAACTACATAGTAGTAACTTCACTAAGTAGTCGTCGCTCTAAAGCCTAGTGACTTGAAAAGAAGCAGAAATGATTAAGATTAAAAGTCTTAAGTTAAAAACAACATTCACAACATAATAAATATTTCATAAGTGTTAAAAACGCCTCGTCACGAACACGTTGTAATTATTTAAAAATAATCGTGTGAGTAATGTTAAAATAAAGCCAAAGGACGTCTGAGCAACAAACGACCACGTAAGATGATACAGTCAAAATATTAATGAGCTTTTCATATCATCCTGGGGCACACCCGCGCAGGGCTGCTACGGTCATTAATACATTATGGGGAATAGCCCTATGCGGTCACAATTTTGCTTATTCACGTTTCCAGAAAAGGAGATGCGAGGCCCTATCGCGTTAGCTTTTAAATTGCACCTAAATAATACATGATATAACCTTAAAATCTTGTTTCATACTATTACTTTTGCCAGCGAGGCTCACGTAATATTGGTTACCTATCTAAATGGAAATTTATGTTTTAATATGTATGAGTATGTTTCATACCATAAATTCATTGAATAATGAATATTAGAAAAACAATTTCATACGCCTGTTTACAAGGTTTACGCATACGTGATACTTTAATGTCATTTTATTTTGTAATTCGGGTACGTAACATTGAATTAAAATACATAAAAAGCCAATGGCAATGTGAATATGCCAGAGTACTGAGATTTAGAATCTCGAAATATTCTAGAATATAAAAGAGTTTTATATCATTAAAAACACAATAGTACCTTACCTTCATGTTTAGTTTGCCTAGCGTGTGATCCGCGAATAATACCCTAAACAGCAAACCTTTGCATTTATTTTGATGTAAAGAAATGTTATGACACAAATACTAAAAATACTATTTGAGTCATAACATTGCTCCACGAAAGTTATATTTATATTATGTCACATTGCGACATTAGGGTTGTACTACTCATATAATTAATTGATTACTGTCGCTCGTACCAAAATAAGTACATTATTAATAGGTTTTTTTATAGAATAATGGGCAAACGAGCAGTCGGAGCCAATTTCATGACTACCAATGCCCATATCTGCATAGATCCTTAGTTATACAGATATCTTGCCCACCTTCTTCGTGTCACCTCCGGGCAATCGGCTACGTACACTCCGCACGAAACATGACAGCACAGCTGTCACTCATGCCGGTATCAAGTAATTAAATCGAGGATTTCAATAAAAAAAATTATGTATAATAAGCTACAATCAAATTATTACTTTCAACACCTACGGATTTATATCAAACATCAAATTAAGACTCTTGTTAATAAACGGAAGCCCAGGAGATTGAATCCCAAAATAATAAAACAAACGCTCGGAAACTGGTGAGTCACTGTGTTCATTAACAATAACTTGAACAAGAAGCGGTAATAAAATTACCCCTTTTATAATGTGTTAAGTGGAAACGAATCATATCCTCTATCATCAATCATAATTGCCCCCTCTTCACCCGGGGGCCCTGGGCTACTCACACTGTTTCTAATTTCGTATTTAATCAATTTCAAAAACAATTCATTAAAAGGTTGTTTGTTTTGCCTATTGATTTATAAGTTGATCTATACCTTATGGCTAATAGTTGTAATACAACACAAACGGAAAACTTAATTTTAGGATAAATCAGTAAAGTCTCCACTATGTGGCTTCTATCTCTTTCTATCTCTCTCTATGTTCTTAAGGTTCTTCAATCTATACATATAATAAAATCGTAAGAAAGTCAGAAAGACTGTACATTGAATATTTTTTTAAAAGAATACATGATGCGTGATGTACAATCGATATCGAGGCCAAAAATATAGCATTTAGAATTTTTGTCTGTTTGTCTGTCTGTCTATTAGTCTGTAGGTATGTCCGGGCTAAACTCAAAAAGTACATACTGGCATAGTTACTAACAGTTCGGTTCAACATATAGGCTACATTTTATCTCGATATTTCCATGGGATCGAAACTTATGCGGGTGCAGTCGTGGAGCGCATCTAGTAGATAATAAAATACCTACTCAAAATATGTATGAATGCCAGTAATTCACTTTTCTTGTCATAAGCAACTCGAATCTTTACGGTAATTAGAACAGGGCTAGGCTGACAGTGTGACGCTCCAAAATGTGGAACCTACATGCGGTAGGAGCATATTGTAATGAGTCTACAACTCACTTAAGGATGGACGGTACATAAAGCATTTTCCCTGTGTCAAAAAGTGTAATAAGACCATTGACTTTATAATTTAACTAGCGAACGCCCGCAATATCCGTTTACTTGAATCATTTTTTTTTCCACAGTCGGTCAAAAAGTAGCCTATAATCTTCCCCGCTAAACAAACTAACTAATACTGAAAGATTTTTTGAAATTGAATCAGTAGTTCCAGAGATTAGCGCGTTCAAAAAAACAAAAAACAAACCCTTAGCTTTAGTATATACCTTATATTTAATATTTATTTAGCAAAAACTGGTCGGAGTTCTTATGTTGCTACAGTTGACTACAGTTGCTGGCAAACATTTGCTTTGGCTGTTGGTTTTGTGTTGGTGGTTTTAACATCAAAAGTTTAGCAGATATGTCTTTTGTCTTTACTCATTATAAGTGAAGAAGGAGATCCAGGAAGACCGCGAAATAACAACGTGGTAGCAAAGGCATTTTAGGGCGCAAGGGTATTATATAACCGAAAGGTATACTTCCAGTCGATCCCACTTTATCTTTATTGCAACAAACCTACAGCTTACTGGAAATATTTATTTTGTATATATATTTATTTTTTTTTTAATTGTTATAGTTGTGTCAATTTTAATCCTTATTTACGTTCATTTAATTTAACTAAAGATGGAACTGGCAATAAAGAATGCTAGTGGAAAAGAATATAATTATACACTTAAATACCCACTATGGTAGTTGCATAATTACGAAATAATTTAATTAAGTCAAGACTCGGCAAGTCTCCCAGTCGCGCTTAAGACGACTTCTGTAGCTTCAAGTGCCTACCGAATGTCTAACTGTCTCTACACTAATTACGTTGTTGTTACAACTATAATTCCTAAAGTTACACTAAAGTGCCTTATTATAGGAATGAATTTGTCCGCGTGGAATGTTGAAATTTTTCGGAGGTTCTAAGCGATGTATAAAATCACTTCATAGAAATGTATTTTATACAATTTTGACTCAGTAAATGATTTAATTTTACATTTATTTATATTAATTAATATACTAATATCTATCAATCAATCACAATACACTCAATCAATACGACATATTAAAACATGCGACATTTATATAAGTAGCATGAAAAACAAAATTTAAAAAATATCAATGTAGCAATGTTGTAGCGTTTCTTGTAGTTCACAAGTTTCCATTGGCTGATTTAGTGGAGAGTGAAATGTGTGCTTCACATAATACTCAGATATATATGGTTGTCGGTAGCCGTCATTCTTATGTTTACTTCTGTGTGATAAAGAATCCCCGATTCAATAAAACATATCGTATTGATTTATTCCTCCTCAATACGGCCTTCATTCTAGAACCTTATTAGACCCATGGATAATATGTTTGTCGGTAGACGTGACCTGCCTGCTGTTTCTACGTGCTCATCCTTAGTGTCATGGCCTCTAATTTTGAGTTTGATGGAATAAAACTCAACTTTTGTAGATCTTATTGTTGAGCACGGTACATCTCTATCTTTTTTAAATATTCTTATCTTAAAAGGGGCAAATCAAGAGCAGTAATGCCTACAACGAACATCGACGCCTATAAGGAATCACATATTCTTTATTCAGACGTATTTCTCACAGCTAACTACAAGTATAGTAAGCCATTGTTCACCTATGAGCTGAAATAATGTGAGTGGCAAACTTCACATACTTACCACTATTTACTTTATCAGGCTAGATTTTGGCACTACGTATATCCTTCTATATGAAGTGACGTTGGTTAATATGAATAATTAAAAAACACGAAAAAAAAATTTTTTTTAAACTTCGTGGAGTTGGGATCAAACCCGAGCCATTTGTAGATTTAAGTATATTTCCATCGAAACCATTGCTCCCTATTTAATAGCGACTAATGCAATAATGGCGATAGAAAGAAAAACAGTTCCATTTTATTTGAGGATATCAAAGTGTGAGAAAAGTAAACGTATTGATATCAAGATATTCAGTCTCGCATCAAAACTTCACTTAAAGAGGAAAAAACAAAGTGTTCGGGATGGACCACATATCGCTTCCCCACAGGCTCCGTCGAAACTGAGTGACGTCTCAAGTTAGAAGAACCTCCATTAACGAACAACTTCAAGGGGCTTAGGGAAGATGCAAACGCGTAATAAATAAAGTGGGTAGACGGATAAATTATCTTTGACTCGAGTACAAGTGATGGCGTGGAATTTACGCCCTTTTCACCCTCATATTTATTTAGAATAGAAAATTATAAAAAGCAACACACAAATTTATATTCCATTTAAAAATAAATTATATTTTATACTGAGTTAATTTATTGCGAAACGCCACGCGGTTAGTGAAAATATTTGCGAAATACAAATTCACCATTTAGGTTAAATTCCAAAATTGTATGACATTGGAAAGAGCAGAGGCTGATGTCGTTAAAGTTTTAATTGCTTTTATCGCGGGCTTTAGCTTAAAAGCCTGAAAATGCGTGCGAGTGTGTACAGTTAACGAATTAAATCTTTTAGTAGAACGGCAACCACGAAAAAGTTGCGCTGAAATAGTGGAAAGTTTATGTCACAGCAATTTTAGATTGTTACGATAGTTAAACACAATATTCTTATCACAATGGTCTTCCATTTATTAAAATCATTTAAATCCAACATTTTGATGAAATCTTAGAATTCGTCTTTTATCTTAACTAAATCTCTTTTGTAATTAACTTAGTTTCATTTGTACGATATACTTTTTGTAAACAAATCTTCAATGATCTTAACAAATGTCTGAAGATAATAAAAATTGAATCATCATCAGCAGGTGTAGCATAAGTAATTGCTGCCCTAAAACCAATAAATTCACACAATTTATCACTTATTTAATATTTACAGTAAAAGTTCTTACTTGATTCTTAGCTTAATCTTTAGTACAAATCATAACTTAAATCTTTAGTCAATCTTTCACTGAAATGTAACGGTATAAAAGCTTGACGCTACTCAAATTTTAAACTAAAACACAAAACTAGAGAAAGATGAACCACAACTACTATAGTTGCTTAATGTATAACGGCTTCCGCAAATTTCATACTTTTACGTGAAAATTTTGTTACAGCGCTGCATGCACTGATCGTGCAAAATGAGGCTTTAAATAGTTTCCAACATGTACCGCAGGCAACTTGAAAGCCTTAGCGTCTAATGTGGCGTAATGTTTTAATATTACCGCTTTACATCTTTATTATTTACTTTGTAATTAACATTTTTGTTTTGGCTAAGAAACTAACTACCCCATTAGTAAACTGACACGTTGATGTGGATTGCTGTTGTTTTGTTTTCATGAAATAGAGACATTTTATGAAAGATTTAGAAGAAAAGAGACGCTTTATCAACATTGAAGTAGAGCTAGTACCTCTCGGTCACTTAAGAGCGTTTACGCCTTGCGCACGTGGTTTTATGTAATTCATGGGTAATTAAAACCCACACATACGGATCGCCGTGTGAGTAGCATATATATAATGTTAGTATATTCTATAGTCAAATTAACCCACTATGATCCACGTACTGAATTGATTTCGTTTGCGACCAGTGTTTTAGAGACGTTTTAAAAATTTACAGAAAAATAATTACTATACATTAATCAAAACTTTAAATGCATGATTGTAAAGCATATGCTCTAGTTTATTGGTAAGCTATTGTTATATTAAATTAAATAAGGTATATCGTCGAAAAATACATAAAATTTGCAATATTTCACATTTTTTGAAATTTAATTTCTCATAGATAAAATACCAAAACCATTTTTTTTTCTACTAACTATTCTCTCAAGGATCTTATCAAGTGGTTAGTATTTTTTGTTAATTATATATTTTAGTACTTTTATGATATTTTGAGCTTCGAAACTGACGCTAAAAGGGAAATTAACAAACTTCTAATAAGTAATCATGATAGAATGCGTACATACTTAATTAATTGAAATATTTTTTCTACTAACTATTTACACAAGAAAATGTCCTACAATTATTAGTATGTAACATATAATATAAGATAAGTGGTTCATGATTTTAAGGCGTTTAAAAAGTACTGTTTTCAAGGCAAATTGCGTTGGAAGGCGTAAACGCTCTTAAGACCAAGAGTAACAGCCACGCTATCACGTTTCGTGGGGTTTGCGATAGCTCAGCTGTCAATTTGAAACGGTGCAGTAAAGAGGACAGTATATCTGCATAGACTCTGATACTCCCAAAAGAGCCAACATACGTAAATGTGTTAAATGACTAGCCTAGTCATGTGATTAGTCATTTAACACTTTAACATATGTTTCTATATTTCAAAACTATATTTCCAGGATTTTTCAGATAGAACCTCCCTTTTCCTAATTTATGTAAAGAAACAAATACTTGTGGAAATTCCTTACCTCATAGCGCTAAAATATATCTACCTATGACTATGAAATAAGTCAATTAGTAAGCAAAAAAATAGTTTACCTCTAGCTCTTTTTGGGTTATCTATGAGAACATATACTACTATAGTATCTATACTGGGGATGGCCGACTTTCTTCAAGCTAAGATCGACTTTTTACCGACAAGATTGATGAATAAGGATAGCGATCGACCGGTTGGCCACCCCTGCTCTATAGCATTCAAAAGCACACTTTCTCCAAACGTTCAATTGACTATAACTACTTCTGCATATATAATGCACCATAGTCCGTATTTAAAAAAGTAACAGATATTCAGGGGACGAGCGTCCAGGTATAGTTAAAATGGTCCGTTTGATTCGGAACAATATGTCATAATAACGACGCGTCGCATGTTCGGCTTGCAGTTGTCCTGCCATTGTCCCGTGCCATCCAATTAACATGAAACATGTCAAGCACATTGATGCGAGTGATGTTCCGCTGTGTCACTAATTATCATCCTTTTGTATTGCAAATATTGTTATATATCGTGGCCAAATGTTACGTTTATTCGGCAATCCTTTGCTGTCGTGTTCCGTGTTAAACTGTTTTTTTATGATCAAGCTTTACGCTTATCTTTGCCGGTAAGTATTTGTTACTATAATTTGATTTCTGTTTTGTAAAATATTTTTGAAAGACATATTGTTCGTTATTTGAATTTGTCTGTCCAACTATTCCAGTAGTAGTGGAGTAAAACTCAATTCATCGTTTTAATTTTGCGATTTTTTTGACATAAGATGGTCACGTATACGCAGGATTTAACGTGATATTACGCGCCACCATACTTTACTTTACAACAAAACCTCAAATTTAGTGTGTTATTAAATATCATTATGTATATCATATAATTAGAAAGCATAAAACAGTAATTAACCCACAGACTGAATTAACCATAACATATAGTCACAGATCGTTTTTACATAAAAGCTTAACATTTTCACTACTTTGTTTTATATAAACAACAGATTAAGGACATCACGCCTAGTAGTTTACGGAGTAAGCAGAGAAACCAGCAAACAATCAAATATACATTACAACCTTGCATACTTTTAATAATTAATGCAGATAAAGCAAGATAATTTCTCAGCATTCATTATGAAAAATAAATAATATTTTTTAAAATATTAGCTCAAACGAATCATTAGAGACAATTCTTTTTAAGCTAAAAGCTTTTTAAAAGCTTTTAATCTTGTACAAATAATACACTAAATACTAAGTAACATATGTGTCTACTACAATATTATAGAAATACGATATATGAATAAAAAAATAATGTATCTTGCTATTACTCTGGTTATTAACCTGATCTAATATTGTTATTATTATTATTAACTCAGGATAATAATGAGAGCAATTGCGAACAAAAATTGCCCGCTAACGATCTGTAGAACAAATCATGCGTCCATAACCAATCCTCTTACAATAAGCCCCTCGACGCCCCACCAGAGCACACATAAGTCCCTAGCAATAGAGATATGATAGACGTTATTAATTAGATGTCGTTACATTTTATGCCATTTCATTGTGTGAATGCGGAAAAACCATTGCCCCTAAGTGAACTTCCCTTAGCTACGTTAAGGATTCCCCCGCAAGACGGGGTTATGTGCTCACCGATCGATAAATATTAAGGATGAACGAACGTATGATTAGAGGAAACGCAGGATTGAATTAGTTTTGCGCTTATGAAAAATGAATGCTCCTCCCTGACTATTCCTTAGATGAAGGCGTGTTATATTTTTAATGCAATATAGAAATATTAATAGTGGATAAATCTGATAAAATGGTAACGCGTGAATAGTATTAGCGTAATGGTTCACGTATATTTGCATACATGTCTCTTATATATATAATTATTATAATGTGGATTATTCATAAATTTGTTATAATAAAAATATTTTTTATTTCTTAACCGATTCTCCTTTATTTTCGAATATTGCTGTCACATAATAAAAGTGAATTCGGTCGATCTTTTTTTTTACAGTTCCCTTCACAGTACACACATAACATACCTAATCGGTTCGCCAGGGCAACCATCCCCTTGTGAGTTTACCGCCAGTTCGATGGTTCCTAGGTTACGATGGTAATAAATTTTGGGGTGAAAAAGATTTTGCACTGCGTATACAAATTATCCGCTACAAACCTTACTGTAACACTTAAGCATACAAACGTAATTCGCAGTGAAGAAATAGAAGAATTGTAATAGACTGTGTCATGGTGAAACCACAATACAGTACTTTTAATGTCTCATATAGGCCGAATTAACCTTAGTTATAATACTTTTGAGTATGTAATAATTTGTCAAGTGAAATAATTAATACAATTTAATACAAATTGGTTCAAAAATAATATGTTATGGATATAAAAACAGTATAAGGAGATAAATGAGCAGTCTCTCGACAAGTTATTACCGACGCAAATAAATATCTACATAACCAGAGGTTAGACAGATTTTAGAATCTTTATTTTCTTTACTCGAGCCCTCCAAATAGGCCTTCACACTAGAAGTACAACGTAGCCATCACGGTCAGTTGCTTTCATTTAAATAAAAATTTGGTGCCTCACCACCACTAGCGTGCCGGGTCAATTCCACAGTGTTGCTGCATTGCAAACGAATTGGGGCATAACCAAACTAGAGTACATTTTGGAACAATATTTAAGTTGTTAAACACACCTTTAATAAAATCTTCGTTGTATAATGAATCACTTAACACTGCCACTTATAAAAAGCAAATACGAACGGAAGCAACGTTCCGAACAGAATACAAACTAGCAATTACTACAACGTTCATTGCTTATAAATATACCTGCGAACAATTAGTTCCTATTTATACAATGAATGTTCGCAGAGTAATTATACCATTCCACTAGATTTACTTGCCAATTACCGACATAGTTGTCAGCAAACTGCACCAAATTGAATTTTATTTTAAAACCATGATACCGGAGTTTACTGTTACGCGCCATTTCGTGCGTAATTCGATATTCGGATGACAAATTAGTCAAACGCCCTGCAGAGAGTGCGCTGAAATTAAAGGGAGCGTCGAACTACCGGCTTGTGTTCTCACTTCTCACCTCGACTTTATTTGCTTTGAGCGTGGTGTAATTTAATTTAAATGTTTTTCACGTCTTGTATTTTAAAATGTGTGCTGTATTTTTTCAGAGCCATACCATTACATTTTAACGGCAACTATTAGAGAAAAATTGGTCTTGGTTTTCCCTTTTTATTATTGTCATAGACACAGGTGTTTATTAGTATTTTTATAAATGATGTGTTCCATTAACACAGTTTTTTACACCACTTTATTTTTATTTTTTACCTTAAAAATAATTAAATATAAAATTATTGGACTGAGATAATTCGATACTAATACCTGAAATATGCTAAAGCATCTATGTAAATAATAAATGTAGAAACATCTACAAATTTGCCCTTGTGTAAATGCAAGAACCCAAGATGCAATCCCTGATTAAAATGAATCGATCTATAGTATATTGCTTGATAAAATACAATCTATAATAGAGCTTCAGAATTAATTCTGCGTTTGAGGTATCGTCTGTCCCTTGTCTCCCCACCTCCAGGGTTACCACATTTAAGAAATATCATGATATTTTAGAATTCTGAGATTTTGGCAAGATTATTGATTATAGCAATATTTTGAAATTTCCAATTAAATACAATATGTATTTATCTTTTATAAAAATTAAAAGAAACTAAAACCACTGGTTTTATTATGAATCCTATCAGATAAAGAAAGCACGTTCAATTTCCCGTTGAGCTAGAGCAAGAAACTGATGTTCCCGAAATAGGCGAAGAATAAGTTCGCTGAAGTGGCAATGGTCCAGACCACACTCCGAAGAACAAATGGTGTATGGGCCAGTAAGGTTCTAGATCGGAGGCCGCGTATGGAAAGACAAAGAGTTGGTCGACTATTCACCTAGCAGGAAATTCCGTCTTGTCATGTTCATTGATGGAGGCCTATGTTGAGTGCACCGATAAAGGACGATGATGAAAGTTAAAAATGATTTGCTTTTTTAATTTCCGGATTTTAGAATTTTTCATTTGGTAACCCTACGTGTCTCCCGCTATAGCAATTTCCAGCACCGTCAACTTGTCTTCTCTAATTATGGTTTCCTTTTACTCGCTACGCTTTGATTCTGAGACTGTAAACATCACAAAAACATGCTAATTCCTTGTTAAAACTCTTTACGACATTTTTATATAAACTTTGCTCGCTTTATTGAAAATATGTTTCAAATTAGAGAAGTTTTGAGTCACTTTCAAAAGAGTATTTTTTTAACTTTTATTTACATTAAAATCTATATTGCTATATTTTATATCATATTGTAGATAAAATGCACATTAAATTAGTTAATCAACTATTTCGGCATATGTAATTGCTGCAGTAATATATAGAGAACGTCTCTATTACACTTAAAAGTACTAACACAACAAAACCTTTTATCCTTCATATGTTTATAATATCGATTTTTATCTACGATTATACAAAGTTCATCATCAGAAACATGAAAAACACACATTTGTAATGAATCAACATTGAACTCGCCATGAAGGTCTACGTATTTCGTTAAATATTAATTTAAACTAAACTAAAGTTATAGCTATAATAACGACGTTGATGAAGCATAAATTTGAATTCGCCT
>LUGF01028977.1:372953-413999 GCA_001625245.1 Calycopis cecrops | reverse complement strand
CAACAAAACCTTTTATCCTTCATATGTATATAATATCGATTTTCATCTACGGTTATACAAAGATCAGACATGAAAAACACACATTTGTAATGAATCAATATTGAACTCGCCATGAAGGTCTATGTATTTCGTTAAATATTAATTTAAACTAAACTAAAGTTATAGCTATAATAACGACGTTGATGAAGCATAAATTTGAATTCGCGTAACCGCTACAAGTCTAAAGTAAACATAGCGAGACCGTGGGACAGTCGACGTGGAAGGACGATTATTAATATCCCCAGACGTCTCACCGACAGCCACTCAAAGGGTGGGATGTCAAAACAAGGCAATTACGAGATGAAGTAATAAAGTTGGCATATAATCTAAAATTTTCGACGGCGCTCCTAACGAAAATAAGCCTGGCGCATCGTTTTACGCTTTGGTTACTTTAAAGTAATTTCATTAAATATAATGCTCGCGGATCCCGAATATTATACGGAATTGTTAATTACATTTAGTAATACGATTTTCTAATGAATTAGAAAAATCTTTTGTGTTTTATGTATTGTTTTGTATCTACACATGGTCATATTTTGTTGATACCTATATGCATTCTAATTTTTTTAAGCTTGAGGGGCAAGCAAGTACTTAGATCACCTAACGTTTACTTTTATTTTTACTTTTACGTCTCATCACATCATGAGGCCCGCTGAGTTTGTTTCGCCGGTTCTTCTCAGGACAGGACTAGGGTTGAACCGGTGCCTGTGGTAGATTTAATTGTTGACGTTGAAAAAGTAATTTCTGTACTTCTATTTTGAATAAAAACTTTTTCATTTCATTTTCATTTCATTTCATTTGATGTTGATTTTCATTTCATAATGAAAAATAGTAAGAGGTAATGCCACGCTGCATTACGGATGAATTGAGCCGGAACGGCCGGGGAGTAACCTCTCGCTTATACGATACCGGCGTGAAGCGTAAAGAGACAGTTGCTGTGCTGTCGCGTTTCGTGCGGTGCATAAGTATCAAGTTAGGAATAAGGGAAACGCATCTGTATAACCTCTATGGGCGTCGGTTGTCATAAAGATGGCTTCATTTGCTCGATTGCCCTCATATACTATAAAAAGACATTATAATGTTGTTTAACTTACAAAAATATATCAAACTACGTGAAACTAAAAATCCAACTTCTATTTCAATAAAAAGCTTTTAGCGGAAGTCTTAGGTGATGTCCTAAAACCTACGAGTATATGCCATATATCTTAATCGACTCAGTAGCTTCTGTTCCGCATGGACAGGTGAGTCAGTGTAGTCAGTGAGTATCACGTGTAGTCACATGTACTGTTCACAAATAATACAATGCTGAGAAAATAGTTCTTCCCAGGTCTCAACTTCTTTTTAAATATTACAACAATAACAAATCTCTACTCCATATCTCTCTGGGTGTAGAGAACTGTATGTATGAATCGGATTTCATTTGACAACACTTACAAATACTAACATTACACTAACAGCTCTTATACGAAAAATAAAAAAAGAAATCAAGTCAACACGAATGTTGGTTGGCCTTGATTGAATAAACAAATTCAATTTGTTTTAATGCAAGAGCACTTTGTATCAAGCCAAGTTCCGCGGGCATTTTAGATTATTCCCATAGCAACTAGGCGCAAAAATCCCGTGCAAAGTGACGCACACATTCATAAAGTGGAAAGGAACAATTTCGTTAGGAGCCTGTTGGAAAATTTGCTGACTTCAAAGGGCATTTTAACAACGCCTTTTTGCGTTTTTGTTGGCTCTTAAAAGGTATTTAAAAATATAACGTTGCATCCACTAATACAATTTTTAACAAAAATCGTCTCCCATTTTAAAATCATACCAATTTGTAGGTTAGAAATATCAAATGATACCTAAAACATAATTACTGGTAGTATCAGAATTCGATTCATACAAAATTAGGTTTAAATAAATCAAGTCGAGAAATGTAATTTATTCGTTTAGAGTACTCCGTCGACGGCACTATAGCCTTATTTTCTATTACCATAGAGATGGAAAATATAGAAGTATTTTTATAATACAAAAATAACTTATTTACATTATCGAATTACATCAATCTGTGTATGTTTTATATTGATATTATATGATATTTGTATAGTTGTTCTACCTTAACTTCGGCTACCTTTATTTAAACTTACAATTAAATTTATGTAAAGCATAGGTACCAAAGAAATAAAACTAAAACAGCTGAATTCTTTATCCGTCCTAAGATCAAGGAAAAAAAATAAGACTATTTATTTTTTTAAACGATAACAATTGAAACGACCAAAGGTATATAAAAATGGATCAGCATAATATGTTATACAAGACGTACAAGACGTAAGACTAACTCCCACTCGTTGAAGAGTCGGAAAGGGATTGGCATCCTAAATTTGTATGCTTGTTTTCCCATCTAAGAACAACGGAGAGACACCTGACATTTATTTTAACACTAAATGTGATAGATGCACGCGAATACCTAGTCCTAAAATTTCGCTTTTAGCATAAATTCAGGAGTATTTATCTTTCAAAAAAATCTGATATCACATTTCTACCTAGTGCTGTGGGGGCTAAACCGGGAATTCTACGTAAAAATCAATATCTACAAATAAAAACTAACTACAAAACTATCGAGATATTTACTATTACAGTCTTGCGTCAGATAAACATTTTACAAAATTAATTTCCAAGTAGAATAAAATATGTTGGCAAGCCTGATCTAATTCTCGACGAACTCTTAAGGTCGCAGGCATTTTTGACTTGCTATATTTATTGGGCAAAAACTTTAAATTGCTTCCGACCCAGTTCGAGTGCTTTTCAACCATTCCGCCGATTGCCTTCATCCAAATCTAAACTCTTCCACTTAATGTATTTATTCGGATCCAAAGTATTGCCTTTATGTATTATACTTTCCAATTTCAATACTGATCGAAACCGATATACCTTATGGAACAGCTTTTTATTTCTCGAGTTGAATAATCTGTTGTTCAAAACTTAAGGAGCGTCCTAGGTCGTATAATATGTACCTACCTGATATAAAACATCATTTTACGATGTCTTCTTAATGGTATGAAGTAATATATTTTGTTATTAAGATACCTTATAGGTTTATTAATAAGAAATACAACTTACCTATTTGTAATTAACAAGTAATTATTAATTTGTTAATCACAAATAGGTAAGTAAACATCATTATTCTTGCAAATTTGGGCTATGGGTTTCCCATAAGATCCTTTCGTGTTTCGGTGCTGCATGTAACAAAGTACCCAAGTAGCTGTAACGATGAACGATAGAAGATACCCTCAAAAGAAGAAAGCATTCATATTTTATATTATTACAGATAGAAAAGCGAACTGTGGCTGGTTTTTTAACTTACCCTGGAGACCGCTAACAGCTTAACGACAACACTAAGTGACAATGGGATAAACAGCTTTGCGTGCCTTCCAAATTATTGGAAACGTTCAAGTAGTAATACCACTAAAAGGATACTTTTGGATGCCGCGGTAATCGAGCGTAGCTAAGTAGTGCCTATATATTGTCACACGAATAGTATTTACTTGTTTTGTATCTAGTTTTAATTTGCCTTTTGTTATTGTTGTTGTATTATAAATTTAGGGGTACGTAAATTTCGCAAATAAAAAATCGTGATTTCGCATTTTAAAAAACTCAAAATAGAAAATTTCGCATTTATTTCGCAAAAAAAAAAATACAGTGTTAAAAATTCAATTAAAGGCTAGCATTGTTTTAATTTCTACATTTTCATATTTCATTGTTTGCCTGCGATCAGTTACGACAATGTTGTAGATACTAAATTACCTCTCGGCATCAACACTATTGACAGGGCAATTGAGACATTGAACAGCTGCTTTTGCAAATCTAGGGTAGCAAGATTTTGATGCAGCTAAAACTCGCATTACATCCACATGAGATTCTTGACCGACCAATATACGTAATAATTGTTAGCGCGTCTGATCAGCATTTGAAAGCACGTAACGTAAAAAGGTGCGAAGTATTTATTTTTCAAATTTCGCTTTTATCGCAAATAAAATGCAGATTTAGCTTTTATCGCATCTATTTCGTAAAAACGAAATTTACGTACCCCTAATTATAATGTCAATGTGTCGTGTATTATTGATATATTATGATGTCACTGTACATAACCCCCCATGAGTTATGTTCAGTGACATTATCTCTATCTCTACATCTCTTATAAAAAAAATCTTTTGTCACAATGTTAGTTATCATTCTACTCCGATACGGCTCGACCAATTCTCGTGAAATTTTGTGTGTATATCGGGTAGGTAGGATATGAGAATCGGTAAAAATGTATTTTTCACCTCCATAATTCCACTGGAACTGTTTCGATCCCCGGAAATACGCGGGTGAAACCGCGGAGTGCAGTTATTAATTATATTAAAAACTAGCTGTACCCCGCGGTTTCACCCGCGCTTAATTTCTAAAAAAACTGTTATAAATTTCAACACCTTATTTCACCCCCTTAGGGGATGAATTAAAAAAAAATCCTTTCTTAGCGGATGCCTACGTCATAATATCTACCGGCATGCAAAATTTCAGCCCGATCCGTCCAGTGGTTTGAGCTGTGCGTTGATAGCTGGCTATGTCACGTTTGAGTTTTATATATATAAATATTGTTGTCATTGTGACGATGTCTACTAATCTCCTGAGTATGAATAATACAACACGTTTCACTCGTACACATTATTCTATTCGAAATAGACAGTACTTATATCGAATTTGCACCGAAGAGTATATTGAAGAATTTACATATCTTACTATTTAATTTATAATATGATTCTATTATAATAAACTATTCTTTGTTTTCAGTATCAAATAAATTGCAAATAAGTAGGTTATATAAATTGAGTTTTAGTTCATGCAATATTTCACCCCCTTTTCAGCACTTCAAAGGGTTAGTTTGTAAAAATCCTTTGTAGTGCTTGCGTCGTAATACAAATCTACCTACAAATTTTAAATATTTTTGTTCGTTTCGTCTTTTATCTATGCAATCACTTTTAGCATTTTATGACATATGTAACTTTAGTTTATCGAACTAAATTTATTAAATGCACTGAGCAAAGCAGGCGGAGGTTCTGCTTAAATATCAAATTTATAAATGTCAAGTAATTTAAAGTATTACTAAAATAACAACAAAAATATAGAATTAATATTTTACTAGAATCTGGGTATATGCGCCTAAAAGATTTCTTGAGCAACATAACACATCACATCTTGCTGACTACATTAGAATTGACTCTTTTTAAATAGAATAAATTTAAATTAATTACATGTGTCGTATATATCTAAGTTCGTACTTTTAAATTAAATAGGTAACTACTAAATATTAGTGGAATGTACCCATCCGAAATATTAAGAATGCGAAAATATTGTTGTTGTGTGTTATTTCTACAGCTGAACAGATTTTTTAAGTTTTGGTTGAGAACTAAGTATATGTAATTTTTGTCTAGGTATGTCTATAGTCTAGGTATTAATACGATACTTTTTGTTGGTTTACATAAAGTATTTTAAGGCGCACGGGTGTAAATTAGTAATTCATAAATAATATATGTTGTCTGCACACAGTGGTTGATTGCTTTCTGGGATAGGTATTCACATCATTCGTTCAGCGGTGAACTTCTGGCATTTGCCGATAGTCATGATGATAATGGCATAAAATAACAAATTAAGAAGGACTCAAAAATACCTTATGGCGGTAACACTTTTGTCAGTGTATCTAATACACTTTTAAAATTTGTTACATAAATATTCCTGTAACACTTGTTAAAGTTGTAAACCGGTTTTGACAGTCTTCAAGGCCATTTAAAATTATCAACGTGACAATCTAAATAAATGATTTATGCCAATCTGAACCACTACGATCTGTTCGTAAATATTAATTTGTATTATTGAAAACAGAATCAAAGTGTTCTAGTAAGAGCTAGTGTCACTCTGCATGGATGCATGGAGCCGAATTGCACCGGCCGTGGCACTACCGGGGATATTTGTAAATGAGAGGTCTCATTTACAAATTTCCGGCGTAATGTGACAGTTGTGCTGTCGTGTTTCATGCGATGTATATGTAGCCGGTAGCCCTTGGAGCCGGGAGGAGGAAGGAGGGCAACGCACGGATATACGTTATACGTACGATATACGGATAACATACGGATGGTATGACATCTATGCGGATGCCTATTAGGCATCAGTAGTTATGAGAATCCGCCGCTCCGCTCCGACTGCTCATTTCTCTTTTATACTATAAAAAACACGTTATTTCTGTTTTAAAATTAAAACAGATATAAAAAAGTTCAAAACATCCATTCGGATGCCAGTAAACACCCTGCACATGACTAAGAGTACTATATATACAGTAATTCGACACACACTAATGATGATGGACGGATGATTTTCTATACAAAAACAGAAGGGGTTAGGCGGTGCGGTAAATTGGTTTCCGAAACCCCACACTAAAAACATTTAGAGTCAACACATTGTAAAAATATTTTTATTCTATTCTACATGATATGATTTTTTTAAATAATTTCTTTCAATAACAGATTTGAGGATAATTATTTTATTGTCACTGTAATATATCGAAAATACCAAAATTCGATGTTTTATTCAGCCATACATTTTATGTCTACGTTGAAATAAAAGGCACTAAAAATTAAGTATGAACAAAAATAATAATAATATTAAACATAACAAATCAAAAAATTGTTGATGAAATTTCATGTACCTACAGTATATAAACAATCTTAAAAATCCTTTGTATTCTTTATATTATATACTTTTTTCTTCTACGTTTTTGATTGTTCTTTTGAATAACCAGGTCTAAAATGTAATTTAAAAAATTAAAGCTAATAAAGAACGCTATTCTTGCGGGAGCGATATTAAATCTATACCATAACCCCTTGGGTAAACTATACAAGGTAAAGTTATTCTTGTTTTATATTATAATTAACGTATTTTGTATTTCGTTTTGATTCATAATGAACTAATGGGTTTACTTAACAGATCTATTTGTATAGCGAAAGACTATAATTCATAAAGCTAACAAGCTTGTCAATCAGCTTATTGTAAGTGACTATCAATATACATTATCATTGGTGTAGTTGGAATATCTAAACGGTTTTTAAGGAAATATATAAAATCTCTTTGTCTAATCAAAATCAAAATCAAAATATTTTTATTCAAATTAGAATTAAAAAAAAAGCTTTTTGAACGTCAAAAATTTCATCTACCACCGGTTCAACCCTAACCCTGTCCTGAGAAGAATCGGCGAAACAAATTCAGCGGGCCTCATTAATTTTATCTAAATATATAAACTAATACATTCCTAATTATATACAATACAAAATATAATTTACATTTATTTTTGTATAGAGGTATCCTGGGAGGAGGGTACTATTCCCAAGGTGTGGTATCTGTCATAAAATCTGTTACTTTGTAATATCCCTTACCACACAAGCGTTCCTTAACTACTTTTTTAAATAATATTTTCTAAACGGCTCGATTGATTCATAAAAAGTTCGCAATTTATTTAACCCAATATTTTTAAGGAATCGAAGCTTACGCGCTAATAAATAAATAAAAATAAATGTCAGCATGTCTGAACTCCATGGATTCGGAAACCCATGATTAAATTGTGATAAGATTTTTATAAGAGGTTCTGAAAATAACCTTACAATGGCAAAATATCATAATATATTTCTATATTTTATGCCAACCTATAACGCATACCACATAAACACGGCTTGGTAATAATAAATATTTATAAAATACGAAAACCGAATTGCCCTATCAAAGCTTTGAACACGTCATATTCATTATAACATGTTACATAATAAGCCAGAGAATTATCTGTTTCCAGTTGGTAAACCAAGAGGGAATATAATTCAACCTCCAGACGTCTTGAATCACAGTCTCATCTCGGCACGCTATAATGAACACGTCTGTGCATGAATCAAAAGCAAACAGCTCACAACCGAACTGTGCACAAGCCGATATCACTTTGTGCTCGTAAGTTGCACCGTACCACAATAATATGTTACTGTATTTAAAGTTTTCGTTTGTTTTGAGTGCTACGCCATCTCGGTGTGAGTCTGTATGAGGCTTTGGAAAGTTTTTTTTATAGTAGGCAGCAAAGGAAAAGTCGGAGGTTTTTGATTACTATGCCCACTGACTTACGCCTAATTCCTTTGCAGACTCCCGACCCCTAAATTCGGCTGCAATGCCGCATGATACTTACCTCTTGCTACCAAATGTTTGACTCTTTTTAGACATATTTTGATGATTTCTATATAGGCGGGCTAGTTTATTGACAAAGAAAAAACTGACTCTATGACGTCTAGCAATTTTTGACAAGTATATAATAATTAAAGTGAAAAGTATAGATTCTAATTTCACTTGACAATAGCACGAAGCGACAGCTTTATGGTCCTATCGTGTGGTTTTGAGTTAACCGTGATGGGGTTAATACATCTGGGAGCTTACTCGTAACTGTCTGATTATGAAATTAAAGGTTTTTTTTAGTGGGTAATCCTCATGAATACCCAGCCGCCCGGAGTAGCAGCTGAGTTATGCCGGAGTATTACCGGCTAAACCCCTACTGTGCTTTCTCCTTGCACCTCATGACGGGAACACGGGCACGCTTTTCGTGCCTGGCCGATCCCGCAGCCACGACGACACACCGCTTCTCCTCTTCCTCTGCGGCCTCACCGCCAACGCACGAGACGGTGCGCCCCCGTTCGGTCACGGGAGACAGGGCGCACGGCAACGACACACCGATACGTCTCCTCTCGAAGCGACCCCTCCTCCACGGACGCAGTCAGAGTGGGCCCCTGCCCACTTACTTGCCTTCCGAAAAGGGAACTGTCAGAGATAAAATAACTCTAAATGCAATATACTACAAGATCTTTGATTATATGAATGACGTGTATATAATCAAAGTACAAGGATCTTCTCAGTATCTCCAGTTAAGTTTTTTCAAATATCTTCCAAATAGAGTTTCCACCATATCTAACTTTATTATATGTATAGATTCTAGTTTAACTGATAGCGAAAATTTTACGATAATGCAATTATTTCGAAACATATAAAGCCGTTTTATATAAATACTAGCCTACGCCCGCGGCTTCGCCCGCGTTGATTTCGGACTTCAAAAATGGTGTTGTTACTATTATACATATAGGGCAGCGTACGCCAATATTTCTCTCAGGAGGCTGATTTTTTTCCGACTTGCTTGACAGTTATCGTTATATTATAACCAAATTATAAAAAAATCCTATAAATTTAAAATTATTATGTTATTCTGATATGAAAGCTATATTACTGTAAAGTTTCATGAAAATCCGTTCAGTAGTTTTTGTGTGAAAGAGTAACAAACACACTCACAAACTTTCGCCTTTATAATATTAGTAGGATTTTAGTGACAAATAATATAATCTATTTGTTAAGTCAACAGTGCAAACGACAACCATTTTTTTATTTTAATAAAATAGTATATTTTTATTTAACTAGGTACACCTTTTGAATATGCAAATCTACAGCTAGAGCTCAAAATTAGACCATAACTGATCCATGCAGCTGTCGTATCATAATCGATCCATGCAGCTATCGTATCATAATCGCTCTCACAAAATCGCCTTACGCTATCATTATATAAGATTTCACTAGCAATATACACGTGCATACAAAATTCGTGTTCATGATAGCACCGGCTGGTGATCAATAACCACACATGGCTTCGAAGGGTTGGGCGTAATGAGAGCGGCTGTGGAAGCGTTCGCGCGTGCCAGTAAGTGAGCCGTGTCGATTTCCTCAGCTCTACGAATATCACCGAATTCAATTAAAAAAATAATTAAGGCATATTGATTTATACGGTGTTGAGAATGCGGATTTTTTATAGCAGGTGAACGTTTCGGGTCAGTTCATTGCTAGTCATAGACATCAGCAGGATAAGGCGATGTGCATGCTTTTGCCTTCTCTACCCAATTTGGTTAAGCCATCCGGATTCTCACGATTTCCATTTTACACGGAAAGTGTTCCGTTGAATTGTTCGGACTAATACTTGCAGCTATATTTCATTATCGGACTCAACAAAATTGAGGATTCCATCGTCACCACCTCTATATTCGTTTTTTCACTGGTCTTTTATAATAATAAATACGCACTACTTACTTGTGTTTTGTGCCGTTTTGGTTATAATATCAGAGCAATACGACTTAGAGTCTAGGATCATGAAAAGAACTTATGTGTCTCTAAAAATATAAGCAAACGGGTAGGTATGATACATCCTTATCACAGTGCTTAAATTTACTTATTCACATTTAAACTCTGATCTATATTATCGATCATCCAATCTAATTTTGGCCAACACTGTCAAAAATTCAGGTCCACGTTAGCCTATTTATTCACACTCCACTCCTCATAAGGGCTCTAAATACAAGTTAATTAGATTAATTAATTTAAAATTGGCCGTTTGTATGACTCGCCCTCGCAACTGTCAACACCATCCGTTTTGTCCTACAGTCATCAATGGGAGACGCAATCGAATTTGCCAAATGACGCTCACACTAAATTGGTGAAGAGTGATTGATTGAAACGCTCAGCTAAAGCATTTTACACAGGAAATAATTGAATCTGAATATTTAGAGAGTTGGGAGGAACACAGAACACGTTCGAAGTTCCATACGTACCGTTATTCTGCTCTATTATCTAAAGCGATCATAACATTGCGGTTTAACGAACTTTAACTACAATAGGACCACTAATTTTACAATGCTGAAACAAAAGCTATGAAGTGGAAAATGTGTTTGAGTTTTAGATTAGATTTTACGTTTACAGAACGGTACAATTCACATTTCGTAATTATAAACTCGTGGAAACAATGGGAACCGATTAAGTCGTCGTTTTAAAACATTTACCATAAATGACTTAAAAATACATTCTGACAAATGTTGTTTTGATTGGCTTTCTAATTTGGTAATCTTGTAAATCTTCTACAATTTAACAATTTACGTGAAGAAGTTTGTCATTATCGCGCACAATCTCATTGTAAGCACATTTCATCAAAACAGCAGCATTCACTTACTGGCTTTGAAGATCATTAATTAATTATTAATAATTCAGTAAAGAAACATAAAAAGTTATAAATAGGTTAGTCAAATAGTATCTATACCTAACTTCAGTTGACAGTTTGTCGATAAAAATAACTTGGCCCAAATGTGCCGTAAGCTCTACAAGGATGAAAGTAATTCAGTACTTCATGGAAAATAAACAAGTAATTTTCATTAAGGACATATTCATGGTCCATAGCAGTTTTAAAAAAAATATAATGTTTAAAAGCGATTATAGCTGTTGGATTTTACTTAAAAAAGTAAAATCTATAAACTATCTAGAAAATCTATCTAAATGACGTCTACAGATATTATTATTGTTGAAAATCGACCAGTTTTTACCAATTTAGTTGGCGTCTGTTAAATGAAATAAGTATAAATATCCCAAACTATTTAAGGGTTCTCTATATTTCCATTTACGACGAGCCCACCTAATTTTCTTTCGCTTACGCTTCATCTATCGACTACCCTATCCAATGCTACGGCTGTAGGCTCTCATTTACGCATTTTCGTAACACATTTTCTCGATCCACTATATACGTCTATGGCGGTTGATGGATGGAGCATCTACAAGAATTTAATAAGTACAGTAAATTAAAAATCCTGTATCGGAATTATGTAATAGACGTCAAGAGTAGAAAAATATAAACTAAGAAGCTGTGGCGTCTATGTTCTTATTTTTACAAGACAAATACATGATTTTTCTTCAATCGAAGAGTTATACACGAGTTGTTATTTTTTACCTTATCGGTTCTTCTTTACCTTATTCCTCCAACCCGAACCTCAACATATATATCTCACGATCTACATGATACACGACAACATAACTATCAACGTCTCTCCAGAATTTTATTATCCTATCTCCTCAGCGTGCCGGCTGGATTTAGCTGCAATCTAACAATGACTCTTCCCTGTGCAATAAGTTCGATGCCATGGCCATATTTTATATACTTAAGAATATATTCTTGACTTCGTACCTGAAAC
The DNA here is from genome assembly GCA_001625245.1 of Calycopis cecrops. Lineage (NCBI taxonomy): Eukaryota > Metazoa > Arthropoda > Insecta > Lepidoptera > Lycaenidae > Calycopis > Calycopis cecrops. The sequence goes on along the minus strand of LUGF01028977.1, from coordinate 401,865 downwards.
TAGTGATGTGGCTGTATTACAGAGGAATTGGGCTGCAATGGGGATTGCGAAGTGTCTCTTTACCTCGCGTTTTGATCAAGAAGGAGCACGGAGGAAAACGAAGACACTGGCCGCTGAAAGTGCATGGACCTTTGCTTACGCATATGTCCATGGTCTTTTCTTACCATAAGACAATTACCGACTGCACGAATGCCTCCCAAATCCCAATAATAAAAAACATGACCTACTTAGCAAATGAGGATTTATTTACGTCTACTCGTAAAATATTTTTCATTAAGTCTATTTTCGTACGTTTTCATCAGCAGTTAGCTTTTACACAGTTCAAAAGAATAATTTAAGAGACTTTTAACTCAATAAACGATGTACCGGTGACCACTCGGTTACACAGTCCTGACACACAGTATTAGCCTGATTAGCTGTGAGCGCCCGCCTCTCTGTAAAAAGCTTTAAAAATGTCGACGGTAATTCAGTTAGGGCTGGTACGGGAATGGCGTTACGAAACCGGTACTCTGTATTGTCTCTCGAATGTAGAAGTATTTTTTTCTATCTAGAACGTTCGCTTCGAATTCATTGTGCACTAAGAAATGTTTCATATTGATAGGACATTGTTTTTTAAACACAATGCAAATGGTGCTTTTGTTAATTTAAGGAGTAATAGTTTAAAGTAGCTCCTTTTTTATAATCTTATGTGGTATAATCATACTAATATTATAAATGCGAATGTAAGTTTGTTTGTTACCCTTTCACGCGAAAACTGCTCAACCGATCATCATGAAATTTTGTACACATGTTCTTGGAGGTATTAGAAGTAACATAGGATAGCTTTTATCCCGAAAAAATGTTCCTGAGGGATTACGCGGGCGAAGCCGCGGGGCGCAGCTAGTATGACATATTTAGAAACCCTCTCCTAGCATAATTCGTAAAATTCTCCTGCAAACAAAATTTCAGCTTAATCGATCCTAGTTTTAGCCCGTTAATATAAAAGTTAATACAAAGTATAATATTTTGTCAGTGTAAACATAAATTAAAATATAAAAAGAGTTTAAAATGTTAATTAAAACAAACTTATTAATTATAGAGTGGTAATTCAAATTTTTAGGAACACACAGCATTAAAATAATAATAATAATTAAAGTGAGTCAAATTATTAACAAATCTCCAACTAATTTAAAACATTTTCATCTTACCTAAACAATACTTCATATTGCATATCACGGAATGTAACGGAAAATGTTATTTGAGATTAATTTTGGACCTAAAAATAGATTCACAAAACAGTTAATTTCACTTATATCTCACATTGGCCGGCTAAGTAATAAGCTGGGTTCAGTGGTTTCAATATCATCGTTTCCCATAATGATCGTGAAGGGACATCAAATGTGGCTAAATTATATTATGGCGAGGGTATGAGATATTGGGCACTTTTATACCTTTTTATACATACACACAATGTTTAGAATGTTTCCATATTAAACATTGTGCGTTTAAAAATTCTTACAATGTGATTAGAGTTATGTATGGATGTTTGTTACTCGATCATTCAAAAAGTCGAGATAGATTGAAATAAAATATGGCACAAATATAGATAAGAGTGTAAAATAACACGTTACTTACTACATTTTATAAAAAAATGATTTCCTTTCGGATAGAGTACCTACTTCTTTTCACTCTCAAAAAATCACAGGAAAACGTCCAGAGTACTTGGATGTCTAGGCCTCGATTACCTACTAAAAGAAGATTGTTTCCATCTGGTCTATATACCAACATTTTGCCATCGGCTAAACTAAGCATCCACGCTAAAACTTTACAAGCCCACCTACGATCCTTCTTCTGAGTGTTTAATATCTCCTTATAGCTTTAATGTAATCTTCGAAAGACATCACTATACCTATTCTCTTCCCTTCGAAACATAGCTGTATAAAATATAAAAACCCTGTAAAAAATGCGTAAACCCATATGTACACGTGACAAAGGACGCAAAATTTCCGTAGAACATTGACGCGGTGCGAGAAATTTTTGGTTGCGAGGCAAAGAGGGAAATTATGTGAAAGTATTCATGGTACGGCCAGTGTAACCCGACGATAATTAGATACGGCGCGCTTTTACAGCGGCGCAGCTCCGAATAGCGGCCAAATTGCCGCCCCTCCAATCCTGTTTATGGCGATGGCACTCCGAAGCCTCGCTCGACTATAATTTTGTATATTTATGAACGTATGAAATAGAAAAGTTCTTTTTTGTTTATGTGCGGTCGCAGCGTCATAAGTTTGGGAATATGTTTTAGTAGATTAGTTGAAAGGCCAGGATAAAGTTGACCTATAAAGGCTGATTATTATTAGGTACGATTATAATGAAACAACTTCTTATAATATGTCATCGGGTTTTTTTATAGTATTTCTTATGTACCAATTTTTTTATATGCCTTGTGCCAAATACCAGCGCCCATAGACATTAAACATGTATTTTTTTTAGATAGGTCTATTATCTACCAATGGGCAACCGAAAATTCACAAAGTGCGCATAATACGATTGCATAGCTGTCACTTTTCGGCGTTATTCTGTGAGCGAATGGGGTACTTACATTAAAATCTTTAAAAATACCATACTGTGTAACCGTACTGTAAAAATGTGAAAATGAAATCTGAATAGATTTCATTTTCACATTTTTATCATTATAGCGTTACACTACCCTTTTCGTCCGCCATTACAATAAAAAACTATGTAACAATAAAAACAATGTTACCAGCTACACTGTATCTTGATTTTGAACTTTATTAAAGGCACCTGCAAGGCAAAGTAAATTAGATTGTTAGTTTCAGTAGCGCTAGCTCTTGCATGACAAAGTGCAATAATATATACAATTCCGAATGGGGACTAGTTACTTGGGACTGGGATTTCTAACCTCCACCAAAGTCTAGCTACGTACACACTGTACGGAAAGCATACATTGTTATTTTTGAGGAAATCTATATGATCTAAACCCATAAGTTTAATAGAAAAAAAGTTGGTGAGTATTGATTTATTAATGTTTTTCATGCAAAAACTACTGAACTAATTTCTCTGAAATTTGGCGTAGAATATAGATTATAATCTAAAATATTATAATTTTACTTGTAACTCAAGAAATGTAAGGTTAAAACAGCGAGATGTAGCGAATTATAATATAGTTTAATTATTGGATAGTCACATATTAATTTACTATCAGATACTTCTTTATCAAATTTTGTAAATGTATTGCGATCTCATCTTTACGGTGTGAAAATGTTGGCTATTAGGCTAGTAGCAGTAAACAAAAAAGGAACAAACGAGAGTATCCTAGTCGATCATTAGCAATCTTCCTAATAAGTAATAGGAGGACAGTCTCTTTCCCAGTGGTTGGATGGAGTTGGAATAGTTTTAAATTTATTTGAAATCTGCCTATTGTGGTCCTCTGCTGAACGTAGACGTCCTCCGCAGAGCGCCAACCATCCTACCAAGTTAGTTTTCCTTTACAATCGATAGGGTATAAAAAATTTACATAAGATACATTACAAAATAAATTCGTACTGTGTATTGATGATGATCAGAATATTTAATATTATATTACACCAGCGATATTTCGTACACACAAATGCTCGGCAATTAGGAACATGTGCGAAAAACATAATTAATTAAAACAATGCATTATACAAAATCCAGCATTATAGCGAAATAATTAGTCAATCGACCGAATTACTTCATAATATGTTACATTACAATGCATATATTATTATTGTACGCTACATAATTGACAATGCTATGTTAGTGGATTCGTCTGGGTAGAATTTATTTGAATTTATTTTGATTACATGGTTACCCATTTAAAATCAGATGTCATTAAACTTACCAACAGATACCTAATCAGCAATTTTGCTGCCTACCGATGCTTTTGGTTAGAGGAGAATTTTCATATGAAACATCTATATCTCTAGTTGCCAAATTGAAGCCAAAATAAAATAAAACCGGCCAAATGCGAGTCGTATTCGCAAAGGTGGGTGTCTCTGCGACATTTTTTATCAGAAAATAAAATAACTCGGTTTTTCATAGCGTTTGTATGAACGACAAAAATGTATTTGCCTTTTTGAGAAAATGTATTATTTCTTAAAAACTAATAGTGATATCTCGCACAAACCAATTTTTGTTAAAAGTTTCCATTGAGGCTACAGCATATATATTTATTAAATTTGTCACTCTCTTGGGGCACTTTTTTTCCACTTTGGAAGCGTTTATCTTTAAAACAATCGATTTCGATGGAAAATGATCCCCCTTAGATACAGGTTGGACGAAAAAAACGTTTTTAGATTCAATTCTGAAGTGCCCCCCTTTATTTTTTCATTTATTTATTTATATTTAAAATTCGAATAGTGGTTCACAGACTACATCAACCTGCAAAGTTTCCAAAAGCCCAATAGTTTCGAATAAAAATGGCTTTGACGTACTGTCGGACGGACGGACAGACAGACATAACGAATCTATAAGGGTTCCGTTTTTTCCCGTTAGGCTACGGAACCCTAAAAAAAACATTCATAACTGTTATGATGATTTGATGATAAATAGAAATGTAAGTGTATGAAGTTAAAGATAAAAGCAAATTTTCCTTTCAAATTGATTATGTTCATAATATCGATCGTGAAAGAACGTACGTCGTACGACGTTTCAAAGTTAAAATCCTATCCCATTTTATATTATGCTATTTTTATTCCAATACGCCATTAGCCAAGTCTTAGCGTACATCAGATAAGTCCTTATTTATAAGTCCTTATGCGCGGGCCTCTCCCTTATTTAGAATGCACGCATAAGCAGAGTCAAAGTGAATCGTCGAAGAGGCATTGTCGTGAAATGCCTGTATCAGATAAGCCCGGTAGTTTGTCTGGCAGCGCCCGGATCATTTGTCGTTAGCAGGACGCAGGTCGCAGGAGATCACGACGTGACCGCGTGGGCGCACGCACATTCATTGAAGAAATGTTGTGTGGAAACTTTGTTGGCTAAATAGAGGTTTTTATCAAGGCCTTGTTTTGTTTATAGTTTACTAGCTTTTCCCCGCAGCTTTAAGACCTTCAATAAACAACAATGATTACATTCAAATAGAACTACTACAAACAAATTCACATTCACATTTATGGTATTACTAGCTGCGCCCCGCGGTTTCACCTGCGTAACTTTCGATCCCGTGGGAATATCGTGATGAAAAATAGATGTTGGCCGATTCTCAGACCTACTCAATATGCTCACAAAATTTCATGAGAATCGGTCAAGCCGTTTCGGAGGAGTATGGCAACGAAAACTGTGATACGAGAATTTTATATATTAGAAGTAAGTAGTAATAACTGATGTTCTTAATATCTGATGAAACAAATTATATCTAAATTCTTATGCTTGTGTGTATTACTGATGATGATGTAAGAAGGTAGTGATAAGAACCTGTAGGTAGGTATATAGGTAACAGGTACATACTCATATGCAAAAAGTGTTGGATTCGTTGCTATAGTTTATAATATTAAAACTGTTTTATAATGTTAATGATTTTCTTACTATTTTTTTAATAAAGTCTACTTACAAAAGCTTTCTATGGTAAATTTTTAATGTTCTGAATTCGTAATTCTAATGCAATTCATTCTTTTCTACATATATAATTAAGATAAAGCATCACGTATGCACATAGTTACGTTACCAATATTTAATTATACTATAGACCTCCGTACGTGCAGCGATGTTATGCACGCCGCCTGTCGGATAAATGATCGCTGTACGGTCAGAGTAAAGCAGATTTGCATATCAAATGCAATCACTCCACAAGTCCGCCCTTAATCATGGCATCGCAATGATTATGTTAAGCAGAATCCAATTCTTAATTCATGGCTATTATCAACTGGATTCAATAAGCATTCAATAATGAAGATTTAGATAGAAATAAAGAATGAAAGATAAATAGGAAGACTGAAATATGTAGAAGAATTATCATGAGACAAAAACAAAATGATTATATAGAAATCATGCTTGAAATGATGAATTATATATTAATTGGAATCTAAAAGCAATTAGGACATTTTAATCATTAAAATGTATATATAAAAATTCGTTTTAACTGCTGTTAGTAAAAATCAATCCTTTTCAGAGAAGTCAGTGCTTTTTACTCGCTACACGTGGCGAATTATGTAACATACCTATTATATAAACATAAATTGATATAAATATATATAATAGCAGGAATCTCACTCTGCTCTTAATAATAATTCAAATGTATTTTTGTTAAATATATAACAATTAAATAAACATAAATATAATCGATATTAAGCAGTATGCAATTGCGTACAGAAATATAATAGCCGTACTCATCTTTCAGACAAAAGGCACGAACAGTCGAATAAATCCTCTACATTTCCACTAATTGTAGAATTTGATGATAACAAATAAAGCACATCCAAACAATGGAACAATGACATCGTAGATCCGAGGACGCCCACGCGCGCCTCTTTATCCTCGAAAGGGGCAAAACTGCGTCGGCGCATGCACTACGTGCCTAATGTATTGCACTCGTTACTCGAACCCTTTCTAATATCAACACTTAATATCTAAATGCCTTCGTCGATGTCAGCTCGTTATTCTTATAATCTGGATATTTTTTAGTTTGAACAAACCGTCGGAACCTTTTGTACCCACTCTCATTGACAAGTAGGGAATTACTATGTCGATGTGCTGCCCATCCTTCATTCTTCCTTTTCAAGAGATTACTAGAAACTCACAAACTATATTAAACGCAACACTAGAGCTGTCACTTAGCGACGATATCATGAGAAGGGATCATCTGCTACAATGCGTAATACAAACTACAATGCGTGGGCTACCAAAAGTCAACGTTTTTTTGTCTGTCTTCAATTTGAGTTGATGTTATGTTAGTGTTAAAATTCGATGAGGAAAAGGCTGATGATTGTATTATTAATTCCCAACTAACTTATTATCATAATTCTTATATTTTTATAGCAATCGGGCATCGGAATAATTTGGAATAGACGGCTTAGTGACTACTGCGGCCCATAGCAGTCCGCTAAACCAGATGTCTTGCAGACGCGTTGCCGGCCTTAAAGAAAGAGGTATTCTTGATGGACCATAAGTCGTACCAGATCGGAAATACCAAAGGAGGCAGCAGATTCTATAGTAGTGTTGTACACGATAAAAAAGATGGCCGAAGATGGAACTTAGCTGCCGGTATTAAGCCAAACAAGTAGTCAAGTAAGAGAAAGCGTTAAACTGCATGCTTGCATGCAGCCGAATAGGACCGGCACGAGATAAAAGATCGATCTGATATTGCGGGGCACCTGCTCAAAGGTGGAAGCAGTACTCTATGCGGTCGGACCTGCGCCTTGTAAAGTTACAGTCGATGGGCTGGCGTGAAGGACTTGTCCCTACTGCTCACACCATCTTCCTTGAAGCAAGTTTAGTCTTCGTTTCCAAGTGACCTCGGAACTGAAAGTTACTCGATATATCAACACCAAGTTTTCAAAGCTAGCTGTGGCCTTTAGGACAGTTTTTTTCGAAAGCGAGGAGATACGACGAAGGGTGACTTTCTTGCGGCAAACGCGCAAACTTGTGTCTTTTGGGGGTTCTCACAAACCGTACATATAACCATAGCGTAGCCACTACTTTTAAGTTGGTGTCATTTATTTATACCGCTTAAGTTATTCAACTACTTCCCATGTGACCCTGTCTAAATATTCCATTGGCTATTTTATAAATCACATTGATGATAACTGTTTCGCCTATTCTCTATAGTTTACTATAGGAGAATAGGCTAATAGAAATACTGTTCAAGTAATTGTTCTTTATTCCTTTTTCTCGTCATTTTATTATAAAATTATTTTTTTTTGAACAGCAAAAATAATATAAATGTAGCTAACTCATAATATATTAAACTTTAACATTATCACTACAGTGAAACATTATTTGGCCCAGTTAAACCAGCGACATGAATAATCCAAAAAATGTTCTACGAAAGTAACAGATTTGCCGGCAACTACTTTGTTATTCCGGCTGTATACGTCCACTATCAGATTAAGGAATCCCTCAGTGAAATTAAAATCGATATCCTCCAACTACGCCTCCTATCCATACCGGACGATAAACGGCCATCTTATGCTATTGATGGATTACCAGATATTACTTTATTAATATATTCGTATAGTAATAAAATAAATAATAAGACTATTGGATAAAATTAGATAAGTATTTGCATGGAATAAGCGATTTTCTTTAATTGTTATCAAGAAATCTTACTTAATATTGCGTGGCATCACCTGTTATTAAAAGTAATTAATATATTTGTCTTCTTTCTTGCTTACCGTAAGCTACTTTTCAATTCATATATTGCATGAATGCAGCATAATCCATAGCTTGTTTACATCGCTTTATTTTCATTTTTTTCTGCGCCATACGGGTGTGGTTCGGGGAGACACGTTGATTAAATTTTGAATATTTTTATCCTTTAAAAGTTTCGGGGAACCTTTTTTGAATGGAACGAGTTTTGGTGACATGTTATATTCTGTTCTATTCTTATTTTAGCTAGCCTCCATCCACTTCATTATATTTTTTAAACAAAAGAATAATTATATTTTTCATCGCATATCATGCCTTAATAATAAATTGCGTTATTTTAAAGTACTATTTTTGTCGTTTGTTGTATTTGTGATTACAACCATTTATTTATATATTTTTTTTCCTTTTTTTGTGTTAATATTAAGTTTGGTTATTTTTTTCCCTTCTGTCTTGTTTAATTTATTTGTTGATTTTTTTTTGTAGCTATGTCCTACCTTACCTAGTAAGTATTCTTTCATGCACACAAGGGTTGTCTAGAAGAAATTGCTTAAAAGCAAAAATACCGCCTTTTGTGTACATGAATATTGTATGTTAAATGGTATCTGTATATTTTTATTTTGTAATTACTTTACGGGTTTTAACACGGTAAAAATTAAAGGCCTACCAGCCGTGGTCCCGAGCCGGCTCGGGACCACGGCTGGGGTAACCCAGTCGAAACGTCGAACAAACTGCAAAGGTATATATTTAGGCCTTTAAGTTTTACCGTGTAAAACCCGTAAAGTAATTACAATATGTGTAATAAGCACGAAAGTCTCAAACAAACTGTATATTTTTGTCTAGTAGTTTATGTGCACAATAAAGTATATTTTCATTTTCATTTTCATACATTACTATTATTAGAATTTAATATAATGTATTATATTGTATGAAATTCTAAAAAAATATATGCAAAATATTGTATGCATGTTTGTCATTCTTTCACGTGAAAGTACTAAAATAATTTAGATGAAATCTGCGACTGATAATATTTTTATTACAAAAAAATACTAACTGCTTCCAATGTAGAGTAACTTTTAAAGCCATAGTCATTCAAAACACTTCATTTAATATTTATTTTGTTTACAATCAAGCTAAGGGGCAAAAAGATAGACCGATATTGTTAAACTCTTTTCTAACATTTTGTTTATATATAATAGGGGGACAAACGAGCATTCAAAGCCACTTTCATGACTACCGCCACTTATATATCATCCACACAGGGGTTATAGTGATTCATTGTGCTTCTTCTTCCACCCTTCTCCTGCCTCCTTCATGGGCAACCGGATATTTATACACCGCACTTAACGCGACAGCACAACTATCACTTTACGCCGGTATCGTGTAGGCGAAATAATATTCTTTCTAAAGACACGTTACGACTATATTGCTGAAACTATTATGGATATTGCAATCAATTTGATAAACAATGGCTGATTTTATAACTGAATAGAAGTTCTAGAATAAAAATAAGTGTAAAATAAACTATTCTATATTCCGATGAAGAGATTGGACACGATTGAAAAGTATTGAGATCGAATTATGGACGTATAATATGCCATAAACTCATGGCATAAAATTGAAAACCATAAAAAGATTATTCGCACTTTAAAATATTTCCTAATAAAGCATACAGCTTATATAACGATTAGGTCCAGACTTTATAACAGTCACTTGCCACTTCAACGTCTGTAACAGGATTTCGCTTATCCGAAGAGAGTAGGGTAAGATCTTTTTGTCTGAGCCATATTTGACGTGAAGGCCTTTGAACAAGTGGAATATTTCCCTTTGAAGATATCAGAGATATCATCTAGATAATATGAGATAGGTCAGGTACAAAATTTAGAATAATGAAGTATCTTGAAATATATCAATATTAATGTATCTCAATAATATTTTCCAATGATTATAGCAATGGATTATTATATTTCTTTTCACTTTGGTTGATAAATATCTGGATATATCTTCCCGCGTGAGCTATAGACACAATGGCTTATATGAAACTATAATGAATATTTCTAAACCATGCGAAGTAAAGTAATTTAATGACATAAAATTTGTAGTTATAATTATAAAATAAAATTTATGACTAACACAGCAAAATCAAGTAGACATTTTTGACACCATAATATCAACTATTGTTAATAACTCAAACGCAATTAAAAGTCATAACAGTTTATAGTTTTAGATCCCGGTCTAAAAACCGCGCTTTTGTCAATCGGAAACTGGTAAGCTTGTTAAAAGTTGCATTCAAAAAGTCACTTTTGTTTCATGAAAAATGGATGCATTTGCAAATACACTTTTACGATGAATAAAAACTGGCGGTTTTATACATCACACGGAATATACGTTACATAAATAACATTTGAAAGCATAATATGACTGTATTAATTAAATTAATGTTTTCAGAACAATGTTTGCTTTGTTGTGTTTGATGTAAATATTGCCAGAGAATAGCAATATGTAAAGAATTCATTGTATCATATACACAAACCAAATATTCACTTTAGGAAAATTAATTAGAAATTTATAACAATAATTATATACACGTTTATTGTTTGTTACAGGTAAGCAGTAACAGCTTCAAACAGATACGGAACATAAGCAAATTATGTCGGAGCATGGTGAGGCCTTTGAAGCCACCTTTAATAAGTTTTTGTTAAATTATACAATTAACAAGCAAATTCATACATGAGAGAATGTTGGACACCACCCTAATGAACCTTTACTGAGTTGGTAAGGGCTATCAAAATTAGTTGCTACGCCAAAACTTTAACTGCCTAATATATTTTATTACCCTCGACGCGGTAGTGGGGTATTTAGAAGTGCTGAAAAGCTATTTACAGATATAATCATCAGACGACGATTTTAAATAATTTTGTAAATTTTTTTGTGTATAAGAAGTACATAGAACATAAGTTACTTCCTCGATGTGTAACTCATATTCCAATATAGTTTACTGAGTATATTGCCAATATAGCTTACTGCTTATTGAGTAGTTGATATACAATATTGAATATATCATATTGTCAAAGCCGCGTTCATTTATGATCGCATCAACAAAGAAAATTTGATAATAATCGTGTAATCGTGTGTATCATGTACTTTAGAGATTGACTCTTCGGCAAAAAATACTTGTTACTTGTTATAATCAAAATCTTAATTAATATCCATTCAGTATCATGCTAAATGCACACAATCAACACATCCCAGATACAAATAGACAAGGATAATTAACCTTTAATGTATGCTTATCCTGTAGTAAATGGCGTTGTTCAGAATCATTGAAATATAAATGTATATACGCTGTATGTTTATATGACGAATTAAACAAACTTTAAATGATAGCCAAGACCCCCGTCCCCCTTATTATCATAATCCTTTGATAGCGAACGCTGATTGCTTCTATTCATATTTATAAGCTAGTTGGCCTATGATAATCGAATTTCGACCGTAATTTTATATTTTTTTAAACTATATACGAAACTTCTATTGTAATAAAGCTTTGCTAGGTATACATTTCTTTTTTTTGCGAAGAACAGAATTAATTATGTTAGAGTTTTTCTTGATAATGTATGGTGAAGTTCCCAGCCTATCGCTTCTTCTAAGAGAGCCACACCGTTGAGACAAAACTACTTTTATCGTGTTTTAAAGGAGACATTTTTAGATATCTAAAAATACGTAGCATAGTCTTAGTAGATAAAATTCACGTGTTTCGATGTTACTGAAATATAAATTTAAATGAAATTTTTAGAGATATAAAAGTTAGCACAACTTAAAATATGTACCTTTTTTATTACCCAATGAGTGAACATTTATTACCACAGGATTATTTTTTTTATACAAATAAGTAAAACTCTTTAAGGAATCTTTAACCTGTAAAGTACATGTTATATACTTCTTATACAGTCTTATAACACCACTGCACAACTAGAATCTTCCCGTTAAAATAAAAAAGAAACAAAAAATTTAAGCGGAATCTCAATTTTTAAACTGTTCTTTGGTAAGAGATAACGAGTGTTAAAATACCCTAAACTTAACGCTAAAACAACGAGCTGCTACACAAAAACTAGAAACTCAGAAATTTGTGCAAAACCATTTCCATGTTGGTAACACAGACTTGGCTATTATTAGAACCGCAAAGCAATAACGTATACTCGTGTCAAGGGCAGGTTGCCACAACGGCAATCGACTATATTATATCCGTTTTGTTCCGCATACAGATTGCAATACTTTACAGTGAAAACTTGTTAATTTTTTACAATTGTTATTTTCTTAAAACGCTTTTTCATGAAACAACGGAATCTAGTTTTAAAACCCGTCATGGACATTTATACTGGATCCGAAAGCGCTTTACCCTTTGCTTCCTACGTCCGTCATTACGAACTTTTTTAATCGTCCTTTGTGACGGCGAAAAAATAAATCCGTGGCTGATGGGCGGGACGGCGCGGCGTGTCCTGTCCGTAATTAAACTGACACCGTCCCCCGAGATGACTTTTGAATGTTATTAGAATCTCTTTCGCGCTGTCGCCTCCCATTGCAAAACCTTTATTATACAAATCACTTTTGAATTCTAAACTTAACATTGTCTTTTTTATATCATTATCGTATTTGTGTAATAATCTATGTGTGTACGTATGTGTATTTTCAATTTTTCAACAAGTAGAGATTGTTACAAAAATTCAGATTACTGAAGATTGCTATCAAAATGTCATGGTGAACTCACAAGACACTTATATCCTGCTAGGGGCACCGTGCCTCGAAGAACACCTTAATCCGGCGTCGGCCCTGCACCTGATTTCTCTCCGGTCATGTCGGACTGCCGTCCCATCGGAATAGGAGAATGATGGAATATAGAGTGCACACACTTATTAGACCCGCAGGAAACGTGACAAGCTATCATTTTCCGCCAGTATCGCATAAGCGAGAGGTACCTCCCCGGTAATGCCCGCCCAATTCGACTACAATGCAGAGTGGAACTGCCTCGTACAGCGTGTTGTGTAATCGTTAGGTTTGACACGATTGGTTGGTCTAGTCTAGCTACTTGGTCCTAAACAACTGTCGTGCTTAAAGGTGACCTTATCATGATATCACTCCTACAATGAGATTCAATGTAAATCAATAAATTAATTGAGCTGATGGAGGAACGTGATCAAAACTTCAGTAATACGGTTGCGTTTATTTGCAATCAGAGATCAAAGTAGGTCACGTATGCAATGTTGCTGCATCAAATTCCTTTCATTAAAGAGAAGATTGCGAGGTAGTGAGTTGGAAATCATATCCCTTATTACGTCTGATCTTGTGGTATCGTGTAGAATGAAGTCACGAGATTCGGTTGGGCAAGTACAGACAAAATTTTCATGTTTTCCACATCTTAATGTTAATATTTTTCTTTGTATGAGAGGGCCAAACGAGAAATCCTTTTATGATTACTAAAGAGACCAAAGACATTCTCCTTTATTATTCCATCCTCCCACCAATGGACAACCAGACACAAACTGCTTTGTGCAGTTTGTGCACCCGACAACATAACAGTCACTTTAAACTGTATCCTGTGATCGAAAGTACCTACATCCTCGCTCGTGCTGGTTCATTTCTGGTGCATTACAACACGACACGACCAATAAGAGAATTGTTCATTAAACAGAAGATCAGCAGGTTTTATCATTAAACCTTTACAATGTCCTAAAAAAACATTAAAATCCCAAAACTCCATGAGATCATTAAACAGAACTATCTTCCTAAGGTGATCCTTGCAAGCGTCTATGATCACTGCACAAAATCATCAAAATTATACTTTCCCGTAATAATAACACATCACCTCATCTACAATTCCATACAAAATTAAAATTGATTCATATTAGCTTGTCTTGATTGCGGTAATTTATATAAAAAATTACTTGAGCCTGACGTCCTTTCATTAATTTTCAGCGGGGGAAATAATTCAATGTCATCTTTATCAGTGTAAAATTCAACGAAATCACTTTTAAGCAGAAATATCCAAATTGTGTAGAATAATTTTAAAATGGTTGGTTCAGAGAATTCGAATGGCCTTAGTTAGGGCTTGGGGACATGATCTGTGTTTGATTCCTATTATTTTTATTAGGTCTTATCATAACTTAAAAAAAAACGGCTACGGAAACAAAATATTAGCTCGTTTGAAGCAGCACACGTAGATGCGTAATACGAGTATACAGTTGCTGCTATTGCTATGCATACTAGCAAGTTTTAGAGTGATTATTGCCAGTCCGCTCTTCCATAAAAACAAAACTAAACAAGCCACTTCAAAAGTGACATATTTCGAAGCAGGCACATGTAGGCAATATATATCCGCCACAACATGTCATAAAATTAAAATATTGTCATTTAATATTTTTGATGACAAAAAATTTAATTATAATTTTATTTTCCTCACACGAATAAGAGAAATATAAATTTGGAAACGTTTTAATGGGCGATAGTTGGAGCACTGCCAACATCACTTTCTCCACACTGGATCTCTCGCTTTGTCCTTGGTCTATATCGCTGATCACTAAATAACTGGATAGATGATACAGTCTAGTAAACTTTCGAATACAATAAATGCAAAAGTTTATATCATATTTGTTATTCTTTCACGCATCACAACATCACGCAAATCACAACAGATTTAGATTGACAAAAACAAATACGAAATAGCATAAAATTTACTTTTTGTCTCGAAAAAAGGAATGGTTGGAATTGAATTTACACCATAATTTTACTGTTATAAATTCAAATTTCCAAATATTGTAAATAAAATAGCTGCATATTTGTCAGAAAAAATCACAGATTATATTCAATTTGATCAGTCCATACATAGAGATCACTGGTTTATAGTAAGCTACGCTATACAACATATTGGTACAGTTTCCGAGAAATTGTGGGCTCACAGTAACATCTTCATAACTGAGATCGGAAATATTTTATGAGTGATAAATTGCTACGGGATTGATAGTTCGGCGCAAAGTTATTGCATTATAGGAAAATCTATTTTGTTATTAATAGCCAGGTCTTAAAACAACAGTCGTTCTCCCGGGGTTATATAAATAAGGCTTAAAGGTTCATTTGGAAAGTTTTTCAATTATATTTTTCACCTTTATTCCGTGTTTTTTACCTTTTGGATTATGTATAGTGTATATAGCTGATGCGCTAAATTATACAATACATTTAAACATTTTATGTATTTCGTTGGGTATTTAATATAGTCTACATAATATATACTACCGACGCCTATAAACATCTTCAATCGTTTTTATCTTCTTTTTACAATACCTACAATATACCCTTTAAATTTATGCAAATCGCAACATGTACTATGTAGTAGCTGCGCAGGCCTGTATTATCTGCAATGATACTTATTACAATAATATAAGTACGTGCTTGCGATAACAAATATTTAGACCTAACAGATTAAGACAATGCAATACGAAAAAGCGAAATACGTTCGCAACCGTAATAATTATAAAAGGCCATTCTGAATTATGTATGATCTCAATTTACCAAATGCACGCCATTCGTAGGGTCGTTTTGTTCCAACCGCCATATTGTATGAAACAATATCGACCTGTGCGTGGTATCATTACGCCGCGGTGAAATATTAATTATTTAATCAATGCATTCAAACCGCAGAGGTCAGTGGGCGAAATTTTAAACATGTATGTGCTGTGAATGGCTAAAGAAATGACGTCATATTGTTTTAATATTCCAATATGTGCCACGGTATTTGATTAAAAAAATGTTTTTTTTTAAATCAATTATCTTTGAACTTTTTCGTAATTTATATTAAAGTTAGAGTTTTAGTTTTGGAAGATTTGCTTGTGGCAGTAACAGGGCTCAGTAGTAATAATACATGTAAAGGCAATTTAACTGAGAAGATGGGAATGCCCTGTGTGTTCTCTTCTGAAAACACAAAATATGCTGCTACGAGACATTGTGTACATAAAGCGATGGTCTAGGATTGGAACCTAACGTTTAAAAAATACGTAGGGTAACAATACATTCAGCGGTTATTCAACGCCTACATTTGCTGCAAGGTGAATCGAAAAAAACTGAAATGACACAGAAAGTTATACCATCTTCACTTGTCTTAAAAGAATCTTATGATTTCATCTTCTACAATATATGTCATACCTACAAATCCTTATTGACGAATGCGTAGTATTAGAGTGCCTTACGAAAAAGACGTGAAGTGAATAAATATGTAACTAGCTTCCGCCCGCAGCTTCACTCGCATGGACTTCGAACTTCAAAAATGGAGTTATACATATTATAAACCTTCTTCTTGAACCAGTCTATCTATTAAAAAAACCATCAAAATCTGTTGCGTAATTTTAAAGATAAGCATACAGACACACAGGCGTAAAGCGACTTTGTATTATACTATGTACTAATATCACATAGCTTGATTGTGGCAATACGTATTTTATGAACATTTTAAAGTATATTTCATATCCAATTGAAATGATAAATCCCTGTAATAACTTTAAATAGTTCTTTTAATCTCATTAGATTTAGTACTTTCGTGGAAAATTAAAAAGGTTGGCGCCTAATGCATATTTAACCCTAATATCCATTACGAGCTTTCATAATAACCTTGACAAAAAACCGGTACGATTTAATTAAATATTCTTTCTTGACTCAATAAATAATTCAAGTGTCTCGAAAGTAGGTCAGTGGGGATTCGTTATTAATCTAATGGGAACTTGTTTTTCTTTAAAGGAGTTTTGTTTGGCATTACAAAAGGTATTCTGATAAATTTTTATTTAAACATTATTTGCCGGTGCCCGGGGACGAATTTTAGAGTTTGATTTTGTTTATTCAAAAAATCTTAACCCTTCTTTTGCCTTTCCTTTGTCGAACCAAATTATAACAGTAAGTTTGTATTCAGACAATTAAGATCGACTACTGGATAATTGCGTACTTAATTAGTAAATGCCACGCTGTCTGCATGCATGTAGCCGAATTAAGCCGGCACGACCGGGGAGGTACCTCTCGCTTGCAGTGACAAGTTAAAGTGACAGTTGTGATGTCGCGTTTTGTGCGGTGTGCGAGTAGTCTCCACCTCTCCTTGCTCCTCCCCCCTTACACGCCGCACGAAACGTGTCAGCACACCTGCCACTTTACGCCGCTATCGTATAAGCGAGAGGTGCATGTATGCAGCGTGGCACTACCTCTTACTACTTATCATACTTACACTTACCCTTACTACCTATCATTTATTTACCGTCCTAAACAAGTAATTTGCGTACACGAAGCGGGTAAATCAATTTTAAAGCCTCCAAAAATAGACACAACAAACATGTCAGGATAAGTGAATCGGAAGTTTCATGCCGACCGGAAATTGCGTAGTTCCAAATTCAATTTCCAGTCTCGGCCACCTAATAAATCCACTATTGAGGAAGTTTACCCGGGTAAAACTACACGTAAAAAGGGAAATGCTTTTTTGTTGCGAGACGAGGTATAGATAGCAAATTATATGACGTGTTGTAATGGTTTTTTTTTATTGAATAAAAGGTCAAATGAGCAGTCGGAGCCATTTTTATTACTCCGACGGCCATAGACATCCTCTCCTTCCTCCTCCCTCCTCCATGGGCCACCGGCTTACACACCACACTAAACGCGACAGCACAGCTGTCACTTTACACCGGTATCGTGAAAGCAAGAGGTACCTCCCCGGTCGTGCTGGTCCAATTTGGCTGCATGCATGCATGCAGTGTGGCACTACCTCTTACTATGTGTACCTAGTTATTATTTGTGTGATGTTTTAAAAAGTTATATTATGCTATGGGCGATGGAGCACAGTCTTTTAGGTGTCAAGTTATTGGACAGTATCCGAAACACTGTACTGCACTCCCGCACAAAAAAGCCGCTGAGCTCAAATGGCACTGGACTTGTCATGTCTGCCGCCGGCCTGACGAGTCTTGGGCAAAAATTGCCACTTTATGGAACCCAGACTCAAAGAGGTGACGCGGCAGACCAAAAAGGAGGTGGCGAGATGAACTCGACAATGAAAAAATGGGAGGAGACCTTTACCCAACAATGGGACACATAATATAGGGTCTGATATATTAATATAATATTATGCTGATTCTCGTGGTTAATAGCTGTAGGCTAAATCGCATGTGATATTACAATATTATTTCTTTATGTATAGTGATTGATTTGAAAACATTGATATATTATTTTAATATGTAGGGTAAAGTTTTAAGTGGTTTGCTACCGAATTGGACTGATACATGACCGACACCAGCACACCGTGTACCAGCTACGATGTCACGATTCGTGCGACTTGTGAATTCCCAGTGGCCCATAAGAGTGGAGAAGAGTAAGAGAAACACTTCGACGATTTTCGGTTGTTGATTTGAAAGTCTTTGATGGTCATCCAAAGGCTCCAATTTCTTGTTTGCTCTGTGTCAAGTGATTGGAGTCTTTTGGAATCTGACTACAGACATCAGTTTTAGTCCCTATCCTTCCCGTTGCGCCATTAAAAATCTTACTGACCGCACGAAACTAGATGGCGTAGCTATCACTTAGGGGCACATTTATACGTGTGTAGCAAAGCCCCTCGAAAGGGCGGTCGAGACTCCGCAAACCACAAGCAATGTAGATATCTACAGGCGTTAAAATCTCTTGGCATTAGAAATTTAGGATAGCTAATCGACCGTAGAGAATCTCTACATAAAAAAGTAATTTTGACCGATGTGCCCGACCTGTATTTAATGTAGATAAAAAGATAATAAAAAAATGTGTGTGTTGTCGAGTCAAATTTACCTACTCCATAAGAACAACAATAAATTCTGCAAGCCATTCTACTTAAGATGTAAGCGCTGTAAAGCAATACGCTAATGTGACTCTCGATTGCTTGTTTTACACGATATTGCATTTCATATTTTTTTAATGTCGCGTCTTAAACTTTTTGTTATGGGGTAAACTAAAAAATGCTTATTATTGCCACGTTGAGCATGAAGCTTCGCTACAGATGTCAGAAAATATGGGGATACTTTCTGTTATCTAAAGGGATACAAATCGAAATTATTTTAGATTCCTTTAGGCTATAAGTCCCAGTATTTAGGCAACAATAACTAGAACAAACAGTGAATAGATAAATATTATTAACAATGTTGAAGATTACACCATAATGAAGTCCTTATCCCTCGTAAAAAAGTATTAAATATAGAAAAACCTCACATACGCCTAATTATACAACAAACGCCCTTTTACACCGCGTCTGTTATTATCACGTGCAAGTATAATAAAGCGCCCAGTCCGCTGTGTAACTCGATATTCCCGGGTTGAATGATCCCATATCAACCCTGAGAACCTTAATTCAGCCCTCGTCACGACAGAGCTGGAGTGCACTTGGGCGTAAATAAAAAGTTGAGCGCTGTAAAGCGCCACAGACAATGTTCCTAGACTGTGTTGGTGTAATGACACTCCATGCCCACTAGGTACCCTCGCGACCTTTCGCCGCTTCAACGTTCTTGTGAGACGTTGAACGAATAAGGACTGGAAAATGTTCAATGCGAGGTTGCGATAAATTTTTATATGCTTCTTATGTTATAGTGATTGCTTGGATATTGTTCGACCGGGTGTATCGTATCATCTTTATTGGTATTTATTAAGGTCTATTGACTGTATAATGTGTACTAAAACATGTATATCTACGTACTCACTTATACATTATACTAAAACCACCGCTCCCTAGCTAAAATTCGGCTAGATAAACATTATTATTGTAATGTAATTAAAAAGTAGAAGAAGCATTATTAAAGAATTCACACTGGAGAATTATACTACAATACAATAATGTGAATAATTATTGTAAGCAAAAAAAAATTCAGTGGGAGTACTTTCAACTATTTACTTTCACTTATTCGTCTCCTATTAGTCATAGCGTTTTAGTATACATGTTATAACTTATAACCATCCTTGGTACGTGGGATAACTAACACCGAAAGAACTTTCCAAATCAAACCAGTAATTCCAGAGATTACCATTTAACCACAAACACTCTTCAGCTTTATAATATTAGCATAGATAATACAGCCACAGTCTAATCCCGTCATAAAACAAAACCCCCGTGTAATGAGCCAACGAAAGTTTCACGTCACAAATTTTTCGAGCAAATAAATTGACGATCGATTATTTCGCACGGTTTGCGCTGAATAGTGGCTAAGCTGAGGATGAGCGGATTGTACCCGTTCATTACCCCAGCCTCCACAATACACAGAGCACCCCTGCCGTTCACCAAGCTACAATGTCCTCGACTTTACGCAGCTCACGGCATTGTGCAGTTTACACGTGTCATACACGAAAAACACTATTGTGTGCTGATAAAAAATATATAATTTTTACTAATAAATAAAATTAAAATATTTGTTATTTATAAAATAAGGCCATTGTTCATTTTGTAAGGAATTCAACACGATAAAAAGGTACTAACAAAAATATATGTATATTCGACGTTTCGGCCGGATTACAACAGCCGTGGTCACAAGTCGAATGATAACTTAACCAAATTGTATCACAAACGCACGTTTCAAAAAAATAAGACTATTGCTGACGGCAAAGTTGAGGAGGTTCTTTCTTCGTTTTTAAATACCTTAGATTTGAAAAGAACAAATTTTATTTTAAAATGATATAAAAAGTGAGATATCCGTGAAATTCTAGTATAATCACTATAAAGACAAATAAAAATTTATTTAGGGTAAAGGTACAGGCCCTCTCCAAAACAAAAACAAGTTTTTTTTATCATCTTTTCTTCATGTTTATAAAATACTTGTCCCAGCTCGTGGCACACAGGGGTAAAAAACCGTTGATCCCTATTACATACATAATAAAGTCACCCGCTCAGGTAATCGACAATTGGCTAAAGTTTTCATCAAAATGGTTGGAAACGAATACACCAATACATTTAAATATAAAAGTCATTATATAAAGTATGTCATCGATGTTCATATTTATTATTTGATTTTCATGAAATTTTCTGTGTATCGGTAAGTTTGAGAATAGATTTTAAAGTATATTTAATTGTTTAACCCGATATATTAACAAGGTGTTATTTATAAAAATCTCATGTTACAGTATTTGTTCTTTTTTTTTTATATTTTTAGTACAGGGGGCAAACGAGCAGTCGGGTCACCGAGATGATGGTGTTTTCCGACGCCCACACTCTTTTTTTGGGCCTGAACTTTGGAAGCGAAGAGCAGGCCAATACAGCCTCATTGGATTGCTACGAGTATGAGTACTCGCCGGGCGGCGAAGTGACTAGGTTTGGGGTGTAAATGGGGCCACTCTCCCGCAGATGGGGGAGGTGCATCCCGACATGAGAATGTTTATAATTGCCCATTTAACTATTATTATCATGGGCAGAGAGTAGAGTCCCTCAGCCTTCAACTCTGACGTAGCTGGAATCTCGCGCTCGGTAGGAGAGATGGGCTCGGCGCTGTGGTGGATGAATGGCTCATGAAGATCCGAAACAGTTGACCTATTGTTATTATTTTTTTTGTGTGTATTCATTAGGTATGAGAATAGATCGTCAAATATATTTCAACATTTTATTTCAATATTATCAAATTTACGGGAATAAAAACTCGGGACACACCTACTACTATTAATATATTTTTGAACTCTTTCAGAGTCTTAATATTATTGTCATTGAGGCTAAGGCGTAGTCAGATCATCCGAGTCGGACATTAAAACTGTGACTGACACTGGCCGTTAAAAGCGTAGAATGTAGATTAGTACGGAACCCTAGTAA
This sequence comes from Calycopis cecrops, assembly GCA_001625245.1. Taxonomy (NCBI): domain Eukaryota; kingdom Metazoa; phylum Arthropoda; class Insecta; order Lepidoptera; family Lycaenidae; genus Calycopis; species Calycopis cecrops. The sequence goes on along the minus strand of LUGF01028977.1, from coordinate 379,724 downwards.
CGTTACTCTAGTTCGCACTTGGCTTTAATAAATGCCATCGAGTGCGGGCGCCGTAATAAACACCGCTGTTGTAATTTACATGCCAGCTATCGCATTAACGATGACTGAGCGGTTTCTCTTAATTATCATTTTGCACGGTTCGTCAGATACACGCTTGCTCCCGTTTGATGGTCACGTTCGAAATATTCGCCAAATTTAATTATATTTTCCGACACCTACGTGCGGCTTTGTATATGTGGCTGTTATGATGCAAATTTAGAGAGCTTATGTCGCGCTGCATGCATGCGTGTAGTCACATTGGGCAGGCACGAACGGTGAGGTACCTCACTTGACGATACCGCGCGGCGTAAAGTGACAGCTGCGTTGTCGCGTTCCGTGCGTGTGTGAGTAGCCGGTGGCTCATGGAGGTGGAAGGAAGGAGAGCAACGCATCTGTATAAACTCTATGCGGATGTCTATGGGCGTCGGTAGTCATGAGTGTGCCTTCGAATGCTCGTTTATCTCTTTATGCTAAAAAAAACCTTTGTAGCAGTGATCTACTACATGGCTACGAAGGCTTGGGGACGAAGATGAATTTCTAAGGATTGTTTTGTATAATAATTAATTAAATAGGAAAACTTAAGCCAGATCAACATTTTTAGAATTTTTCCAGGGTAAGAAAAAAATTTGTATTGTTATACTGAAAATCTAGGTTATTCCTGTTTTATTTTAGTTATGTCTCAAATTAGTTCCGGATTACTCTAATTTCATTACATAAATTTATAATAGTAGCTATAACCAAAACGATAGACTCAGTCGATGTCTGTTGCAGATACCTATTATCCAAAATATAAGACCAAGTAAAGAATTTTATAGAAACAGTAATTTTTTTATTTATAAAAAACTATACAACTTAGATTTCCTTTTTAGACCCCTCCTTAAGCTTTTTTTCTCGACGATGTCACATATTTTTTAGAGCGGTCACTAAACCCCTTTTACCCTATTTAACACACTATATATACACACCCTTTCTTTAACCAACATGTATGTCTTCCGTTACAAAATTCTTAATCCATTAAGTAGGTATCCAAATACAATTGTCTTGAGGGAAAACACCACACAGGATTTCGGGGATATTGCAATTTGATTGTTTATTCAGATACGAGCAAGTTTCCGAAATAGGTGAGCCGGAATAGCTAGATTAATTAATATTTGTATTTGAACTGTATCCGTGCCCTTGAGTGATTAAGTGACCTTTTCAAGCTCAGTTGAAGACGATTCCCTTTGTTCATTTAATTATAGAGGGTGTGAATATCGTACATATTTACTATGTGTACATGTGTTCGCTCGTCCTGTGGGTGTAGTAATGGTTAAACTTTGCTGTACGCTTCACAGATTTTTACAGTGGCACAGGCAGAGTACAGAGTTCTACAGATTAATTATCTCCACACATAATATGCTTTGCTTACTCTATATACATACACGCTGGTTGCGAATATTTACTGTCTTCGATATTTTACTACAGATTATTTTCACCAGATTGGCCTATTATGATCTAACATAAGCTGAACATTACTTAATTGACATTTGGTGTTTTAAGGTCTTTTGGATTAACTAACTGGATTTAACTAACACCAGGTATGAGGTATGATAACCACATATGTCTAGGTGAACTATTGGCATTCATGGTAGAGATTCTTGACTAAAGAATATGACCATCCGCAATTGTAGGATGACGCCCATATCTGTTATATTTTTTTATATAGGATAAGGGGAAAACGAGCAGATGATAGATGACTACCGCCACCCATAGACATCTGCGAAACTCGAGGCTTTGCAGGCGTGTTGCCGGCCGGTATTCTATATTATGCCATATTATATACTCGTACAATCGAGTACCAGCTTAAGTTACACTTCTGTGTTTCTACTCTTACCACGACGTAGAAGATGTGAAGGAACTTTTACTTTTAATGAATTAGTATTCGGAGTTTACTGTTCGATAAATATTGCCTTAGGTATTAATAAAAAAATTATTATTTTTGTTACTAAATATACATCTTACAGTTCACTGACTGACATATCAAGAGTTCAACACACAACCCAAACCGCTGAACCTGGTGTCCTCAAAAATTCAGATAACTTTTTGTCTAGCGAATGTGAGTACCGATTATGAAAGTAATTTCGAAAATTCGTCCCTTAAGGAAGGAAAATATTAGTCTAAACTTTGTTTGGATTTGCGTCTATTTTAAAGCTAGAGGTCTTACAATATTATGCTACGCTTGTGTAGTTTTTGTAATAGGTGCTCATGTTAATGCAATGTTATATTAAAATTACCAAGCCTTTAAGCGAAGGCTTCTTTAGGCGAGGCCACCGATAAAAGATATTAATAAATACATATATTCTAAGGTTTATATTGAATATACATAAATAAAACTGAACTAGGTATATGACTATATGTTCCAATAATTTCACTTGTAGTTGTGCATCTTTTAATAGATTTTTTACAAGATTTAGAAGTTTTACAATCTCTAAATTCAATATGATTGGGTTTCATCTGTTCACGAAATTTAAATTTATTCTCAAGAATATCTTGAAATGTCTATGATAATTAAATTTCATATATGTACCTACCTATTACAGATCTTTTATGATACTTTGTTTTTCCTTTTTTTATCGATAAAATGACAAAAGAGCTTATTAAATGACAGTGTGCTGATCGTATGCTCAATAAAAAATTGTTAAATAGGGCCTAGAATAGATAGGGATGTCGATCGTAGTATTTCTATATGATAGGGATGTGCCAATCCCGATAAGAAACAAATAATGAATCAAAAACTTTGTTGCTCATTGAAAAAAAGAGCAAGGGCAAAAAGCAAAAAGTACAAAACATATTCACTAAAAGATAATGCAGAATGCAGATGCCCCATCAACCCCATCCGATGAGCTGGCACAAATCGCAGGAAAAACTACACAATAGCTGTAATTAGGTGACCAATATTTACCTTTATAACTTTAGACTGATGTAACTGATGATGATGATTCATTTTAATATCTGAACAATAGTAATTGGAGATGTTGAAAGTCTCGACATTCGATATTGTCATTTATGCCGCTGAAGAGAATAGGCGGACCGAGTAATGCGTGCACGCCCTTGTATCTCTCACATAATTTCTTTTGATAAAATTGCTTTGTTGCTGGGGGCTTTAATAAGTACGGGTCGTTTCACAACTACAGCGTTGGATTCATATTAACCCCGCGTATGGCGTTTCGTGTTGTACAACTTGTGGTGCCGCTATTGATCGTAACGATATAACATTTGCATTCTGTATGTCGTCACATGTTAAACGATGTTTTTTTTTGCTTTGGCAATTGTAAAATAATTAGGCAATTTGCATAACACGTACGTAATATAGACGGCAATTTAAAACTTAAAGTATATTTTTACGTAACTACACTTCTATATAGCTATTCAAGAATATCTACATACATACAACAACACACATAGAACAACATTACATTTCCTCTGATAATGTAATTAAAAACATTTATTTATTATTACTCCCGATTAAGTATAATAATATGATACTATTCCAGCATTATCCGTAAAAATATATAAATCACTTAAATACAATCGTACTAATGTATAAGTTTATGCGTATACATTGTTATTGTTATAACCTAAAACCACTCATCTAATTTTTATTACCATTTGGCACAAATATATCTAAAATAAAATAAAAATCAATTTTAATCCCACAAAAATAAGTTTACTTTGCGGCAGATTTTTCGCTAGTGAAATCGTGGAACACAACTGGTCTGGTCAATCAATCAATATTAGTACCTAATATTACAAATGTGAAAGTTTGTATGTTTGTTTGTTTGTTACTCCTTCACGCAATAACTGCTTAACCGCTTTTCATGAAATTTTACACACACATAGAGGGTAACTTGGATTAACACATAGATAGTTTTATACAGAAAAAATGTTACTATGGGATGCCACGAGATGACTTTCTATTTTCCACGGGATCGAAATTTACGCGGGTGAAACCGCGTGGCGCAGCTAATATTAGAAAATTCTGTTACACAACGAACAGATGTTTACGGTTCAATATAGTGAAGGGCATTGTTAAATAGATTCAATATCGAGATATCCTTCGGAATAAATAATAACAGCTAAATGTTCGAGATCCGAAGATACTCTAATCAAATATTCGAAACTCTTGCAAACGAGCTGACTTTAACGATGCACAAGTAATGTTAGATCGAGATTAAAAATATTCGAGTATCCTCGAATATTTTCTATCGATATCAATCGATGCTAATCGATAGCTGATTAGGTATTTATTTACGTTTAATGAATGTTTGGACACTTTTTGGCCTTGATTTTCTTTCCACATTCGTGGGTACGAAACGAAGAAACCTTGAGGTTTATAAGATATTAAGTCGGTGTATGAGATAGTACCACATTATATTCCAAATTGGGTTGGCACGACCGAAAAGGTACCTACATCTCTTAAAAGCTTCTTGAAAGCTGTTCAGTCGCGATTCGGTTAGTGTTCTTTCGATGGCCCATGAAGGGGAATGAGGAGGGAAAGCATGGCATCAGCATTGACCAGAGATGATTTAACCATCAACTATCGTGCTTTAAGTTAGTAAAGTAGTAATTTAAATGTTAGTACTAGTTACGATACTAACATTTAAATTACTACTTTACTAACTACTTCAATTGTAATTCACTATAGTGATCATCCCACGATCCACAAAATGAATTCTAAAATGAAAATACGTCAAATTAAAAGCGCATAAATCATACAGGAACCCGCATAAAATACAAAACCGCGTAAGTAAACCCTAACTGCTAAAAAAACAAGGGTCTTTTGCGTCACCGACTTTAAAGTGTGTCCAAGTAAAAAAAACAAACAAGGACAAATTCAAAGGTCTGGGACACACTGTGTGTCCCCAAATTCTTGACACAATGCGTCATTGTTGTCAGACATAATACGCGGTATTAACATTTTATACCGCGATTCTTGTCATTGATGACAATTTATTGTTACCCGGCACAACTGTACGGCATAATCACCGATCTCAACCCTATATATGGATAGCTCACACTTACGGAAGTATATGAAAATATTGGGTGAGATTATGAGATGTTAGCGCAACTGAACACGTCTGAAAGTAATGTGATTGCGTATGCATCAGGCTTTGAGCATTGACTTATTTGAAAACGACATGTTAAATTGTTAGCTATTATACGCATTAGATTATATCAGAGTTCAATAGAACTAATAATATATAAGGCAACAACGATAGCGCTGATGTTCAAATGACGTCAATGGCGGTCTATACTTAGTTCCAGCAGTCCATAAATATCGAGGTCGGTGGGTATAATTAATCCTGCGTTTTTTTTATCTGTGCGATGATTTAGGATTGTTGTGAAGTTCGTTTTGCGAAGACATCTGCCGGCGATGCCATTGTCGTTTCCCTCAGGTAAGAGATAATAGGAATTATCTCCAACGAGTTGACATTTGTCTGGTGACCTTTTGTAAGGTCGAGTGTTTTGATAATTTCTGTTGATTTAAGGGATTTTACTTCGAACAGTCTGCTTGAGTTACCATGAATGTCTTGTAATTATCCCTATTGTGTACTTTGAACTCTGAGAGATAGGATTATAATAAACATAATCCACTTTTTGTGTTTAAAACAACATTACTAAAATAATTTCCAAAGAATAAGCTAAAAGCCCTCAATATCAATTATATAAAATATTTTTCGTTACATTTATTTCTTTCGATGTGGAATAATATTTTGATTACAAAATTATGAATTTTTCTCAGCTGTAAACTTTATTTAACCTTTAAGATGAAACCAATCATAGGTCTTTGACCTCACACTTCATATTGTCTAATATTCTCCACTGACTGGCACCTTCGTGAGACTTTACCAAAATAGTAGATTTTAGTACATTTAATAAACTTTAGACACCTTTTTTTGTCGACGCCGATGTACATTTACATATACTTATGAGCACGGGTGCCCTATGTTATGTATGCTAAGCCTATGTCGGATCGACACTTGCGAACGCAATACCGACTAAACCTCTGCGGGTGCCTTCAGCCGCTTTAATTGGAAGGTCCCGGATCCGTATCCGGGATCCGATCCAGCGACAGGCTAGCTTTGACGAAAAGGCATTCCTCCTCAGGGACTGTCCGGGTGCCTCTGAACAGTCCCTACTACACCGTCAGAACCGTGCAATGGGGCCAAGTTCCGATCCTGAACCCAGGCCCAGTACTCCAAATCAGCAGCTACCAATGCGTCCGAAATCAGACCCGCCGTTCGTCCCAGTCCAGCTGCCGTCTGCTGATTCAAAGGGATGGGAGAAGGGACCCCTCAGTTGCTCTTAGTTTGGCCCAATCCAGTCCGGCATGAGTAGTCCTGCATAGCCTTGGGGATCACAGAGGCACGCAAACCCCCCCGCCATGACATGGTGGCAGCATCTTCGGGTTCTAACCAGAGACTGTGCAACCGAAGCTTGTAGCCTGTTATACCTGAAATTACTGAGAATCAATCTCATTTTGAATAAGACGGGAAAAACAGTATATAATATGTGTACCTATTCCTCGACGACTGTTTCGATGTACAACATTAGGTACCTACTCCAAATTGTAATCATGCTAATGAAATAAAACAGTTACTCTCTCTAACGGACGCATTTATCCGGTAAACAATAGATTTATGGTTGTCGTATAATTTTATGTTCTAAACAAAGGCTGATACCCCGCCGCCC
>LUGF01028977.1:355639-372932 GCA_001625245.1 Calycopis cecrops | reverse complement strand
CCACGTGCAAGCCCTGCCATGCACTTGTTACGGACTCGCGTCTGCACGTGCATTTTGTTTATATTCCCACTGCCGGCGCTATCCGTTTATAAGCGGCGGTTGTAAATTGAGTCGTGTTTATTTCTGGACAGTTACTTAAGACAGTTATCGATCTAAGTATTAATCTTAGTATTAGTGAATTGCAGCCGAAATGGGCCGGCATGATAGTAGCTCACATGATACCGTCACAAGATCGCTGTCACTTTGCGGCTTGTCGCGTTTCGTGCGTTTTGGGGTTTCAGGTGGCATATTAGAGGAGGAGGCGTTCACAAAACAATGGTTCGAAATTCTCTGTTCGTCGGTATTCGTCAAAACTGTTCCTTTGTCTCTTAATACTCTTCTTCTTCTTCTTCCCGTGTCAGTGTTCATCTGATCAAATTTTATGTACCTAGTACTGTGCCACATCTGTAGCAGCAATATTGGTATTCTTAATAGTCTAAAAAAATTATAAATACTAATAATTCGTTTAATCGTTTATCTGGTGTTGGGTTGTTTGTTATTCGCATTGTCGCTCATTTTTGTGAAGTTTTTGGTGTGTTTTTATATAACAACTAAATCTGAATACCATAGGAAAAATACTTAAATAAATTGCCAAACAAAGGAGATCAGTAGTGGATATAATATATCTGGGTATCATCTAGCTTAGCAGTTCTCGATTATTTTGGAGACAGCTCTGGGGGTACGCAAAGTTACGTGGATCGCGAGTTGCCGCGTCAACTAACGAAAATATAACTGTATATAGGCTTTTAGTTTTATGAAGAATTTTTTTTTATGGAAAAAAACATTCGTCACAATGACATACGATTATTTCTAGCCTAAGATCTCCGATATGCGCTAAATCGTTCTGGCTATTAGCCAACGTTTTGTAAAAACGATACATTTGAACAATGGAAACTTCACAACATGTAGTTACAGACAATTAGTCAAAGTCGGTTTCATTCTTTCCAATTGTCAGCGTGTGGAGTCAAGCCTATTGGAGTTGCATTGTCATGTCAGATGCCCGCTGTGCCGTCTCCGACATCGTTCCGCCCGACTATTTTTTTTCTGCATACGAACAAAATAGATTTTTAAATAAGGTACTCTCACTGTTTTCTCTCTCTCGTTCCTAATAAGGCATTTATTTTTAGAATAGAGTTACTTTGACGGACTTTATCGCTGCCTTATAGCAACCAAGGTCATGGATGAACAGCCCACCCGTGATCGTGATTGATTTTTTATGGTATAGGGGAGTAAACGAGCAGTCGGAGTCATTTTCATGACTACCGACGCCCACAGACATCCGCATAGAGGCTATACAGATGCGCTACCCTCCTTTCTCCTCCCACCACCATGGGCCACCGGCTACTTACACACCGCATGAAACGCGACAGCACAGCTGTCACTTCACTCCGGTCTCGTGTAAGCGAGAGGTACCTCCTCGGTCGTGCTGGCCCGATTCGGCTGCATGCAAGCATGCAGTGTGGCACTACCTCTTACAGAAGTTGTTGCTGAAAACCTTCGGAAACGTCGGGCTTTGAAAATAATAAAATAAATCGCGATAAATTTTTTTAAGTAGCTTTCTTGTAATGAGTAATATTTCTTGGCAGTGGTTCATAGATGGTGGTTTCATAGTCATGATGACGCTTCAAAAACAAAATCAAGTCTTTAGGCAGCTAAAGACGATACTAAAATATCAAATTCATGTATCAATCAAGGTACAGCTTTGTTGGGAAATATAAAATAAAGTATTTAATATATTTGCTTAATTAACTTTACATTGTTATATTTTTTAAGTTTGTAGAAATTAGAATACTAACATGAATAGTAGTTTATAGTATGTAAGTAACAACTTATAAATATCTGTAAAGTACTCTATTGTCCTTTTAAAATACTTCCTTCCAATATAAAACGATGTCTTTGAAAAAGGAACTTGACAGTTTAAAAATAATTTTAAAAAACTTCTAATTATAGTAATTTAGTGGTTCTTGAGGAAGGCAAGGTAAATTGTAAATCGTATAATAGAGTGTATAAGATTTACAGTGATTGTTTAGGTCAGTGGTAACAATATTTAAAAGTCATAAAACTAAATTGCGGACGTCCCGAGGAAAGTAGAACGCGAGATCCAATCGGAGTTCGCAAACAAGGGAAGTTAGCGACGCGCTGCGGGCTCGCCGAGCCTCGGTAAATAGGCACCGGCCGAGCCGATAACGCGGCGTCTCCTGTGACTTTTATTTAAACAGACAGAGGAACGCTCACAGATTAAATCTTTTGCGTATTTATTTTTCCTAAGGAACCGTTCAAGAGCTGCTTTCAAGACTTAGATGACAAGCACTTATCTTCCATGCTAATCTAAGAGAAATTTAAAGCGCGTCTTTTTTTTTCGTCTCATATTGTGCTGGATTACTTTGAGCCCTGCCCACGACACGGTTATTAAGGTGGCTGCTTTGTTTGCGTATTCGACTATTCAAAACAGAGCTTCCAGTTAAATATTAAAACGAGCGTCCTGTTCAACTTCGTACGAACTACGGAACTAGTTTCAGTTCGGTTTCATATTCCTATATACCTCTACACTTGCTGTAATCCTTTGAGCTCCACTTCTACTTCGTGTCGTAACGACTTTTTTCAAGCTCAGTTCGGAGTCAATTATCAACGGTTTGATAACTTCGAATTGGGATTTCTTTTTACTGAATGGTCAAAAATGCTCGGTACGGAGGAAGTAAAAAACACTTAGGCAGGTAAGGTGCCTTAATTTATTAATTAAGGCTTATAATTATTCATTTTGCTTTGGATTCCTTATTTTTTTCGTTTAACGACACGCAATGGAGATAACGAGAGCGGTTATCAGATCGGAGTATTTTCGTTTCACACTCGATATAGGTCTCGTAGAATGAACGCTAAGAAATCTGAAAGTTAATCATTTTCAACTCAAAAAGGCTTAATGTTAATGACCTGATCGAAGTCCGAAACTTTGAACAATCAGTTACGGTACCTACTCTTTTCGTACTAGTATACCTTTTCGCAAATATGCAAATGATCCACAAATACCTACTCAAAGAAAAGGTTCAAGTTAACAACCTGAAGAAACGTCAACGTCGTAATCTATACTAGGTAATATTATAAAGTGGAAAAATTTGATTATGTGTGCATGTGTTTGTATGTAACGAATAGGTGCCGAAAGTACTTTACCGATTTCAAAAATTTTTTCACCATTTCACTGCTACATTATCACAAATTAACATAGGCTTTTTTACCACGGGAAAATGGTTCATTCCCAGGCAAAAACGGGTAAACTTCTAAACGACGCAACCAATTTTATTTAAATTTTATGTGAGTATTTCGATGGTTTCTTGGATGCTTAAAAAATACAATAATTGGATCCGGTAGGGGGCGCTGTTGTCGGTACCTCAACTACTAAACGTCCTGACCAATTGGGTTGAAATTTTGTATGTGTATTTCCATTAATTCACAGACACGAATGGTATGTATGCCATTTCTAAAATCGTAATGTATAGTTTATTTGAGAATGTGATGAAGTTTAGTAAAATTGTTCTGAATGCGCCCACGAATGTTTCTAAGTTGGTACGAACAATATTCGCCAGATGGCACCACTGTAATTCCAATTAAAAAAAAATCCATGCTGACGTATCTGATGGTGGCGTAGCAACGCACGCAAAGTACAGCTAGTACATAATATAGGTATAGTATAAGTATAGTACAACTTGTGAAAATAGCTACATAGTACTGCAAAATTACACACCTTACAATTAAGCAATAACTGTGACCAAGTACTTACTCCAAAGGTGCTTCCTTGCCAAATAATAGTTTACTCATAATTTTTGATTATGAACAACCTACTGCCACTTTTAACAATTTAAAAAATAGTAATTAACAAAATAACTTAAAAATTTAAACAAGCCTGTAATAATAAAAGAACTACTCTTCTAAGATACTTTTCTAACTGATTATTGCTTATAGATCGACTTACCAAAAATGGCTAAAAACCACCGCAAGGAAACTGGCGATGGAAAGGGAAAATCCGCTTTCTATTCTTTTGGAAGCTACGACGTCCCAGACACACACACACAGGTACTTCGACGTTAAGCTAATAACACCTCTGATTTTGCGTAGGTAGTTAAAAACGGAAAAGTATATAAATTAAGGTTATTGGACTGACGTCTGTCGTGAAAGCCTTAATACCTTAGAGTAAAAATAAGTTTAATATAGGAGAAAAGTTAAGGCTTCTTTAAAGAAAACGCTTATCTTTTCATTCCTGTCAGGAACACAAAGGTTTGACTATCGGCTCATTTTAGAAGCAGAGCCAAAAACCGGGCGCTTGAAAGAAATAAAATGTTCATTTTGATATGTTTCAGTCAGATCAAACTGAAAGTAATTTTTGCCTTCATTTAAGAGTTATCGGTTGTGATTGTTGAAAGTTATCTACGGCCGATTAAAGGGACTATTTTTGGGATTTTTAAAGAGAGATGTTAATTAAATAGATGTCAACATTAGATAATTATGTTGGGATTAAGGCATGATATTTTTGATTATAAAAACCTACCATAATTCACTCCATCTAAAATATCTGTTGTACAATATTATTAGTAGAATCTATATCTACTTTTGATATTTATATTTATATGTGAAATAACAGTAAGGACAGTGAACGAACAGCCACTGGGGGTGCTATGATAATGATGAAAATAATTTTATTGATTTGACATCATTGACAATAATGATAACTATGACAATTGTAAATATTTTTCATTTACATTGTTAATATGACCACCAATAGAAACCCAGCATTTGTCGCATAAGTACATAAGATGATATAACGCTGATTTTCAGTGATTCTCGATTGATAAGTTTATTTTTTTGATTCGGCTAACGAGAATCCTCCATGTTTCTAAATCATACAGTAAGTATCGTCAAGTAAATGGAGTAACTCCAAAGCAGAACAAACCTCATTTGGAAAGCGGCTAAAATATAACATTCAATGATGGACGTCCTAAAATATGATGTCATAATATAATCAGTAATTGCTTTAACGAGCCCGCCTTTAATTTGTTAGGTGTTTTAAACGGCTTTGCGGATTTGAATCGCAAATTTCTTAGAATATTTTAAGGGGTTCCCGCCATTTGAAGAGCATTATCCCTTGGAAATTCATAATAAAGCGATTGCTATATATTTAATAATTTACGTTTTATTGATTATTGTTCACTTTGTATTCCGTAGATAAATTGTGAGTGACAATAGCTGGAGAGCTGCAAGCAGACAGCCTGATTGAAGTTCTGTATTCGAATTGGGCAGGTCTGGGAATCTAGAAGAAAGATGTTACATCTATTCTTATGTATGTGCTGTAGTCCTCTTTGCCGTGTTCTATGACAGCGACCTAGACTATGCAAATTTTCTTATATGAGCGGATAAATGCCTAGGAAAACAAAATTTGATCTTGAAGACATAGTTTACATTACATATACAGGCTACCGTTGCTGTTGTGAATCTACTCTGTGTGTGTATAAAGTTTCCTCATGACTTATATATTTATTTATTCTATAGTATATTATTAAGCAGGAATTAATGGCTATGAAAGCAAATGAGAACTTGGAGATGTATTAATAAAACCATCGGAACCATCAACTTTTTATCATTTCCAAAAATAAGGTTTTAATTTAGTACCATGCTACATGAGGAACTCGCGCTTACATGATACCGGGGTAATGTGACAGCTGTAGTGTCGCCTTACGAGTGGTGTGTAAGTGGCCGGTAACCTATGAAGAGGGGAGGGGGAAGGAGGGCAACGCATCTGTATAACCTCTTTATGATTGTCCATGGGCGTTGGTAGTCATTAAAATGGTTCCCACAGCTGGTTTGGCTCCTGATACTATAAAAACAATAAGAATAATCAAAATTTAACGAAATTTGCGCAAACATTATACACCCAGTGTATACCAGTAAACATGATAGAATATTACTAGGCTGTATGCGTTTGACTTTCAGGCTCAAAAGATACTTCTCTCACTCATCAGCACTTAACTAACCAATATTATTCCAGCCGCAAACTAATTTATTTCTTAGAGACATTAACACTTAGCTTTAGTGTTAATTTGTTAAATACGTTAGCAGTCGGCACTTCTCACTTAGATAATTAATTTAGTAATTTCATACTTATTTTATTTTCCTATTAAGACACTTCAATGAAATAACAAATTTAGTACCTTGTGTGCATGACGTATGCCATACTGCATTGGAGTGAAATTGGACCAGCATAAAACCGCTGTATGGTGACAGTTGGCCAGTTAGAGAGTTAGGATAACATCACATTAATTAAATATTTTGACAACTATCGACATAATATATAGACGTAGGTATATCTTGGCTTCGATTTCTCGTTTAAAATAAAAAAACGTATTTTTATAATGGGGCCAATGTAACTGAGAAGTACTTCAGTGACTTCACTTTTCGTGCAGATGGCCAATTTTAGCAGGTGGTGGTAAGAACAGTTATGATACACGTGGCGAAGTAGGGCGCCTGCTAACTTAAAATGTTACTATATTTACAGTTCTATATTAAAAAAATTTGCTCGCCGAAGTGGCAAAGGTTTGGTCAAGCAATCAAGATGACAGACGGATTATGGGCGTACAGTGACCGGTCTTGGATACGAAAAGCTGGAGCTCGGCTATCTTGACGCTTATTGTAATAAGCTTATGAACAGCAGTGGACCAAAAAGCGCTGCTTATGATGATGATGTTATTATATAATAGAACTTTTACGTAAGCTTTTGATATTATATCCTATATTTTAATACAAACCAAGCAAACCCTATTTTGCAAACAACATCACACACAGATGTTTAATCTAGGAATACATGTTCATAAAGTTAATATGTATCCGAGAAAGTTCGATAACTTGATAAAAGTTGGAGCTTTTATTCAAAGATAAAGGCCGTAGAGCTTTGCTTTCTGCAGTCTAAATACTTGGTATTTCCCGAGACACGGGAAGTACGATCGGGTCGAGCGGCAATCGCTCGCACATCCGAGTGCTTTGAGATCTAGAATCGGTGAAATCGGGAAATCTTGATGGGAATTGTGTATCTTGCATATACATCGGATTTAGTTAGAAGATAGATAGTTTTTAAAGAGGATTATGTAATCGCAATTTTACAATTTTTTTACTTGGGTACCTACAGAATTCCATAAAGTTACAATATCTTTTAAAAACGCAAAACGAAACTATTATACAAAAAACTTGAAATTTCAGGGGTTCCTTTCAGGATATAGGTGAGCACCTAAGAAAGAATTTTTAGAAACTCAATCCCAAGGTGGTGAATAGGAGCTTGTTCAAATTAACTAAATAAAATATTAGTGATTTTTTTTAAATTAAACGCAGGTATACCGCGGGGAATTGCTATCACAATATATTATTTCACTTGTATGACTATTTACTCGTATTTGTCTGTCCTATTTGTATTCAACACAAGTAGGTGTCTTTGAAGATTTAAAGAAACTATACGATAGTACTGTTATAATTTAAAAGCGAGAGATAATATATATTAAAAGTTATAATTTAAAGAATATATTGTAATATAAACAACAACTCTTTTAAGTGTTAGTAGATAATTAAATCTAAGTCCCTCCGTCCTTTTACTATCCTTATCAAAAGAATGACAAGCGCCGTTACCATTTGATATATGAAATATTCTAGGCTAGGCTCAAATACATAGAAAGAAGAAAAATAGATGGACGTATTTTAAAGTTTAAAACAGGTACATTTTAAAAGTACATATATATAAGTCAGTAAGAATTAAAATCATTGCAGTTCAGAATCGAATCTATAACAATAATTCAGTTGGTGCTTGTCTAGTCACAACAATTCAATTGATATCAGTTAAATACACTCCCGTCAGCACATAAAACGTTTAAATTAAAGTCAGTCAGAAGACACGAAGACAACACAACAAACAAACGCTCTAATTTTGTTGATATTTCGTCGAATGTCGAAGCCGGCAACCCTTTACGTCCCCGAAGGCGTGGCCCTCGAAACAAACAAACGGATGCGAAATTGAGAGGAGCGGCCGGAACTGGCGGTATACCTTTTCATTACAGAATCCCTTTTTAATTACCACCGCACAAATAAAAATTGTATTTTTTATTTCAAGTAGACGTAATTGAAAAGGAAATTGCCGAGCCGCGGCGCCGAGCGGCGTCGGATAACTTTAATATATCGCAAGACCCCTTTGATCTCCGCATTTCACGCATACTTAATGATAAAAATATTATTTATACGTGAGAGCGATTGTGGTGAAAATTTCTGTGCGTTGAAAATAGTGAAAGTGAAATGAAATTCACGTTTTCATTTTATTACTCCGTGTCGTGATTGAAAAGAAAAGTTTTTGTAAAAAGACAGTAAAGCTTATTCAAATATAAATTCTTATTCGGTAAAAAAATAATTTCATCTTTATCACAATAATGAATTATGATCCTTCAAATCTCAAGTTCAGGCTCAAAGTATTTTTAGGAAATAAAAATCTCGCTTGTCTTATAGAAGCAGAATGAGATTGAATTTATATTAAAATAAGATTGTTCGTGTGATATACATATACGTACACAACACTAATAGGTCTCTTAATATTTTAGCTCTGTATCTTATCGTCCTTTATATATTTTGTATGAGGGAATACTGAGCTGTATTGCCATAGCATTGTGTCGGCACGATCGGGAAGGTACATCTCGCTCTCGCGCAGGTAGGATGACAATGCAAGTTACCAACGATTGAAGACAGCAGTAATGAAGCATGTGAAAATGTCCACTGAAGTGCCACTGAATAAGACAAAAACGGGATTTTAATTAACTTTTACATTATAATAATAATTAAATTTCTAAACATTTTCGTATTGTAGTTATTCATACATTTATGATAGTGATTAGTCTTCATTCTCCACCAGTGAACAATAAACCGTTTTTACAACGCCATGGATTCACCAAACACATTATAAAACAATTCATTACAATTTCAACGCGGAAGCAATACCAAAATAATGATCAAACAATCTTGATCCTTGCAATAAAAAAAGAGGCAAAGGTAAAACAAACGGTCAAACGCAGGATAATAAAGCGTAGTATTTCCAACCTAATCCGTAGTTGAGACGGGATGAGTCGGGGGATTTGGCGGGGGAGGCTTGATATCTGAAATTACAAGCCTGCAGAGTGCCTATCGCGGAGTACGTTCCTTTATGCTCCGGTGCCAGCTACAGACATAACTGCCATTCATATTGTACTCAAACTTTATTCATTAATTACATTAAAATGATTGAAATTTGAATTAATAATATTAGTAAAATTGGTTCTGACATTGATTAGGATAAGTTCAGTTGGAAAATTGAATATATATGTGTTATTTTATTAAATAATTGGTTCAATTTTATTATAATGATAATGTAATATGATTATTATTAGTTATGGCAATCAGCATTTAGATGCTGTGTTGTATACATATGTATATCCACACATGTACATTTGTGTAATCGCTTTACATTAGATTACGGAATTAATTAAATATGTCAAACATGTAATACATAATAATATATTATGCTATAACGATATGTCCAGTACTCCTAATTGTATTTAATTGAAGGTTACCGAAATTGACATTTACAATACAGAATTTTACAGAGTTTACAAAATATATTTCCATTACATACACAAGTACAATATCAAGTTGTAAATGTTACTTTTAAAAGATTACATGACTCATTTCCGTATTTACAGGATTCATTTCCCAAAAGTGGGTAAGAAATATAAATAAAGAAAATATAAATTGAATAAAAGAATATTTATATATTTGAAAGCAATATCTTCATTGAGTTTTTTTAATTATGATTATTTAATACATTTACAAAGAATAAGCTTTAATAAAACAATATAAAGATACTGTCTGCTATTACTGAGTGATGTTACGATATTGTGTGATCAAGTATTTTTATTTGAGCTTGTAACATCACATTTTATCTTCTTACCTTCGAAATTGTTTGTCTGCCATGTCTAAGATATATATATGCTCTCTCAGACAACAGATAGGTCGCAATATATAAATACCCAGTTATAAAATTGTGTTTTCGATGTTTAAAATTTTACAAAAATGAAAGTTATTATAATTTTTTGACCTTTTATATTTGGTAAAAAAAAACAAATATAATAAAATTTTTAATGGGGATTTTATAATAGGTTATAGATGAATAATGAATATTATCCTAGATATGTATTTAATAATTCAAGAATGTTGCCAATTCAATGAAAACTGCTAATTTTTTTAGTGTTTGTTGTGTTACCTATGTAAGTATCGATTTTTTTCTCTAATAATAGAGACCAATAAAAGCGAACCAAAATAACGTAATCTCAAAATTTCTACTGAATTCATTAGGATGTGAAAGTTTAAACGCCTTTTTCTTAACTTTGATACTTTTGGGTTGCGTTATTTTGTCATAAGAAGGCAGCACACCTCAGTCAAGCTGTTCGGGCTATAGCAGATTATCCCAACAGTAACATAACATTTACATTCGAAAGACACTATTACCCTCCTTTTAATGCAGACGGGTAAATATATAAAATAATTAATATGAATACGTGAACATTATAATCCTTCCCGCATAAAGACTGACGTATAAGACATTTCATTATTAATACGCTTTACACTTGTTCACCCATGTGCATGGAACAGAAACCCTTCTACTTAAAACTTATTAAGGACGCCTTCATGCGTTACATATGCACGTAAGTATTCAGCGGTAGAAATCGTAACCGCATGCGGCATGGCAGTTGCTGAAGCCATGCGTACCGAAGCGTGCCCAATGCGGTCGCGTGCCGATGCAGCAAAAGGCTTTCAATACTTTATCGGTACCGAAGCCATATCAAACTGGGGTACGACGAAAATCATATCTGCATCCGAGCTTCGCGAATACTTCATGTTAGAAATTTTGTATATGAATAATGATTGTATTTCAGCGAGCGCAATAGTGATGTACTTCGATGTACAAATGTCGATATTTCCGTTTATAGTTTTGAATGTTATTGCATGCAGATAGTGAAGAACATTCGACAAACGTAAGGCAATCTCCGTTGCTGATTTTATTTGTGTGAGAGTGACCTTTGCCATTCGCGTTCATCTATTTAGCATTCAAAAAGGTCTACGGTATAGGTAGGGGGAAGGAGGGTATTATATGTTGATGATTTTTAAAAACCGTATGTCAAAATAAAACTTTCTATGTATCTATATATAAAATTATTTACACCAAAATACTTTTAAAGTGTAGTTTGGAAATGATGCGGTGCTACTTATATGAGTTGTCTAGATAAGCTCTAAATATTTCCCGTGAAAGATTGGTTTCACGAAGTAGCTATATACAACGAAAATTGCCAAAATGTGTCAAATATTTATAACCATAATATTTTAAAGTAGTTTTACTGTAACACATTTTTAATACCAGTAAACCGATGTAGCAGTATTGGGCTTCTCATAGCTTCCACGGCAAAAGTTCAGGACCGTACACATATTTAATATCAAATTATAAATATATTATAAATAATATAATATATATAAATATCTATATGATATTTAGCTACATATAATAAAAATATTTACACATCCAGGGAACATTTGAATTTTCAGACAGACTGAAGACGGTATCACACAAAGATAGCTACATAGATCAATCAAATTGTGTTGACAGCGAACGAATATTGTTCCCGAACGAAATTTCACACGATTTGTCGTACCAGCGGCGTATCGATATGAACAAAGCAAGCGAATCAAATGTAATAAAAATCACTTTAGTCTCATGAAGCGTCGGCACCCAGTATCGATATATGATACCGCAGTATATGTCGCGGGGGAGGCTGCGGCTCCCGACTGTTATCTTCGAATAAAACGACATATTGTTCTCAGCTGGCATCGTGGTTTGATATGAGTCATTTGAATACGTTATCAGTAATATCATGTGTTAGTGGTATCTGCTGTCGTTACTGTTATTAATATTGTTCATGCTTAGATGTTTTGTTTTTAACACATTATTTTTTTATTTATGTATACTATGTGTGTGTATGTATACTAGCTGCGCCCCGCGGTTTAGCCCGTGAAATTTCGATCCCGTGGAAAATATAAAATCATACCATGGCATGCCCTAGGAACATTTTTCGGGATTAAAACTATCCTATGTGTTAATCCATGCTACTCTCTATGCGTGTGCTAATATTCATTAAAATCGGTTTAGCAGTTTTTGCATGAAGGAGTAACATACAAACATACAAACTTTCGCATTTATAATATTAATATTATAGGATTTATACATTGCATTGTAGTTGGTTTGGGTCAACACGATCGGGGGACCTCTCGCTCACGTACTACTGCCGTGATGATGACAGCTGTGTTTTCGCGTTTCGTGCGATTCGTGAGATTTCGCGACCGTGTTTCTATGTGCTGTGGGCGTCGGTAGTACTACAAAAGCGTAGACTACTCTTAGATATCAAAATCCGACTATTCCATTGCTCCCATAGATAATAAAAAATAACTCTTGTCGACTTAATTGCTACACACTATTCTACCATGATACAACTTTTTTTGTATCATGTTT
The DNA here is from genome assembly GCA_001625245.1 of Calycopis cecrops. NCBI lineage: Eukaryota > Metazoa > Arthropoda > Insecta > Lepidoptera > Lycaenidae > Calycopis > Calycopis cecrops. Next base: position 360,292 of record LUGF01028977.1, on the reverse strand, counting down.
TCCTTTATACCCGTATACTATACCTACATTATTAACAAACTTCTTAATATAATCAAAGTGTACAAATATAAACTTGTTTTCCATTTTACTATCTTATTTAGACATAAAACGATGGATCAAATATATCGATAAATATAGTATATTTGCAAAAATACCTTTACTAAGTAATCGCACATACCGACTCGAGAAATATTATGCACGTTGGTTATAAAACGGAACTAGTGATGCGTGAAAAATGGAGAAAACGCGAGCGTAGGAGACGCGTGCCTTTTAATGACATCGTCGATATCTCACGCGGGGGTACACCCCTACACCCCAGTTTTTAACATCCACTTTTATATGACAATGCGAGTTTTATAGCTCTTATAATTCTTTTATACAATTAACTCTCTAACAAAAGAGCACTTGTCGGGTGCTTCCGTAACGTTTCATAAATGACAAAATTAGTTTAACGTGAGTTGCCGCGTTTTATTTTAATTGCATTGAAACGCCGAGTTATTTCAATAAATTAAGCTTATTTTGATGCTATTAATTTATTGAATCGCATTTAATTAATTTTATATTAAATATTCCATTCATAATATTATGTAGATATTTTTGGATTTATAGGTCTACATACACACTCTCTGCACCAAATGTTTTTATTAAATGGCCATATCATTCGCGAATAACATAGTCTACCGCTAATCATGCTTTATCAACTAAGAAATTATAATTAGAAAGTCAATGACTTCCTCGGCTTTCCTTTGCACGTCCAATTTTATTATTTTTCATATTTTAGACTTTAAAGCCAGAACTTTCATCAAAACAACTAGGCATAAAAATACATCATATTACTTACGACAAAACATTACTTTTCTTAAATGATTCAATAAAAGCACGATTATGAAGTATCGCATTTTATATATCATTATTAAAAGGGCGAATTTTACTTTGACCATAATTTTTCTAAGTGGCCATCACTTTTTTATAGTGATTGGAGTTCGACCATTATCTCCTATCTCGATCGCGTGGCTCGACTTACAAGATACTTCGTTTTACGTAATAAAAACACTCGTTTGTTCTTGATGAATGATTGTACCGACAGGGACCACGTAATTGGGTGTCGAAGGCTCGAGCTAAAAGCATACACGTGTTGACGCAGATCGCCAAGCCATCTGATAGGCTATTGTCTACACTTTATCTCGGCCCGCCGTACTATAAATCGTCCGTGTAGCATTGTGTCGGGTTAAGTGATGTACACAGCCATCGAGGTGCGTGAAATATCGCCCCGGAATGTTATTAGAGCACGGAATCGATCGATGTTCCCCGTTTTTGCGAGGCTTCCAAGTTTTGTACGAGAAGCCACTACTTTGTGGTTTTGTCTTTGCGGCTCTGGCTTGAGGAATCTTAATGTGATTTCGAGAATCTTAATGTTATTTCGGGAATCTTAATGCTCAGCCAAAGTAACATTACGATAATCTATTCCCATTCCAACTTCAAATAATGATTTGGGTTTTCGTTGTCTACTAATTCGAATAAGCTCTTAGTCGCAGTGCGGTTTATCATGAAACTAATTTTCACTTAATATTGTTGAGCTTTCGCCTTCTCTGTTAAAGGTACTTATTTTACAAATTTACCTAATAAGGGTTCTGTTTTTATTGTACAAATAAATTAACGGACAAGAGGAATATTTTGGAAAGTCACAACGGATCTTCACAAAATACACACATTGGAGTTGATGCAGTATGTTATCCTAAAGCATAGGCTAGTTATTATCATCATTAGCCTGTGAGTTAGATAAACTCTCGCAGGAGACCGACTCCAGGCACCCTATGTTCGGCCACTTTCCGCAAAGAGTGCGCTTAAAAAGCCGGAGAATTTTCATACAGGCGACTAACAGCTTAACAGCCGTAAAAAAAAGGAAGTGTCTGTGGAGCTGAAATTGTCCAGTTCATCAAACTCATCCAGCCCGCGGAGACCCTTCCGCCAGCTGCAGTGGCCCACATAGCGTACGCTCAACCGTCTTCGGACAGGAGTGGGTTGCTACAGATCAAACCTGGTAATACGGAGCTATGCTACTGGGTTGGAGTGCGACTGCGGTGCTCGAGACCAGGACATGTCCCGTCGTTTGTCCTGTCTTTTTTTCCCTACCACCTTCACTAAAGTCGAGCTGATGAAGGTCTCAGATGCTGGCCTTTCAGTATCAAATTACTGGGCCGGCAAAATCACATAAATTCATTCATAATACGATATACCTATATATCATATTACCTATTTGGGTAATGTGGAAAATAAGGAGACCCGCTGATTTCTTTCACATTACAATTAAACAATTTTACCCGAAATCTTGATGACACGCGCTGTATTTAACTCTACTCTCTCTCTCTCTCTCTCTACTTATTGCGTAAAATAGACCTAAATAATAACAATTCTTCTTATGACATCAGAACATTTCACCAGTTTACTTAAAAATATTTTAAAGTCATTTTATTACAATTTTTGCAATTTCTTTGGGTAATGTTAAAAAGTAGTGGTATTTTATTTAACACTTAAATATCCTAAAATCCTATGATTACTTAATAAAAGTTTTTGTCTTGGACTGGAGTTTACAAATCTCATTTTACAAATTTTAATTATAAATTTGTTGTTTTACAATTGCTATCAAATATAAATAGCCGAACTTACAGTGTAATTAATATTATACAAATTCCTTCTCAATGTACTACTTAATGTTACAGAAACTTAATGCTCCAATTATAACTTAAATTAATCAAGTATGTTTAGTTAAGGGTTGTAATTTCCTGTATAAAAGTTGTGTTTATTTGACTAATTTATCAGATCAAGATATCAAAGCGACCTATTATTTAATACCAGTGTTACAGAACAACACGCTATTAAAGATTTGTATATGGGGGCAAACGATCAGTCGGTCTGCTGTTACTGACGCCCATAAACATCTGCTTAACAAGATGTCAATGAAGTATGATGTCACATTCTACACTAACACCTCTATACACACACAACACAGGCATCACCGCACACACTTACTATATGAGTGAGAGATATTTCCTTTACATCAGTGGCTCAATTTGAACTTTTTTGAAGCCATTGGATCCTTTTGATGACTACCAATGCTCATAGACGAATGTCTTGTCAGACATCCTTGATTCATTATGCCATTATGTCAATATATGTTAATATTAATCCGATCGGATCCAAGATTCCCTCTCATCCCGTATGGACTCGTGGCGCAACTGAATACCCAGTATAACTCCGCGCCTCCAAAATAACCACGGACGTGACAGCCACAGATCACCAGTGATTGGCCAGTCCCCCATAAAGCCTAGGAAAATCCTAAATCAGCCCCACCTGACGTCGGGTATCCAAGCAGTGGTGTTCCCATCCTGACCTCTTGTCCCAGGTAGGGAAGAGGCATAAGTCGCGCATAGCACCTTTGTCACACACCATTACGTCATCTGTAGGGCCGGTCATTATCCACTTCTTCCCCTTAGCCCGCTCCGCGAGTTGTTTTGCCACAAAACTGTCTCACAGAAACAGGCAGATTACCTACGCTCCAGGACAGTACAAAAAAGTGCTATGCTTTTATTCCAACACGTCTCAAAGGTGACTAGCCATCACGGCACGCCGATGCTATGGGAGGGAACAAGAGATATATTCTCTGCATTTCCGGCTAGACTTGAACCTGATGTAAGTAGTTAACAGCAATGATGGTATACAATAAATTACAATTATCAGTCGAGTTAATCCAAACAAACATATTTCACATTCCCAACATTAACATTCATAAACAAAATACATTAGCGGACTCATTAAATTACTACATACTTTCGCAAGCAAATGCATATTTTTGTCATGTACCGCAACTCTTTATAGTGTTGCAGTACAGTACGACAAACAAAACATTAATAAAGCTAAATGAACGTCCTTTTAATGCCGTACGTCTGTTCCACTTTATCGGAGGCAGTGGTGCAGACCGTCCGACGGTCAGACGACGCACACATCCAGCCGCCATTGTCTGCCGTTGCTTATTTCCCCGCTTTTCACGCTTCACTATAATAGGATTTTTTGAAATTGCAACAATACACATGCGATGCAGCGGCGGGGGAATTTGCTCTTTTCCTTCCTGCAATAATGAAAACATTTTTCAAGATACCCATCATTATTTTGTTCAACTGGAATGTGATTTTTATTTCTGCGGGAAATGTAGCGTTATCAGTGCACAACGTCTCGCCCGGAATATGTAGTTCTATCATTATAATAATCAGCTTTTGTATCCGCTGCTGAAAATAGGCATCCTTCCATTAACGCCTACAGAGGCAATACTGAGTTCAATCTCTACTGGTATCTACGCTGATTGTCTATACTTCCCTGGATGGTGGTATACCAACCTTCTGATATTATTGCAACAATTGAAAAAAAGAAAAATTATATGATGATGTTTTATGGCATGTTTCATTCCATTTTCGAATTGCTGGCTGTGCATTTTCCAAACCCTTCGCGTATGAGACCACCTCGTTACTGATATTAATTACATTTATCTACACTAATGTTGTAACATTCTACTTATGTTTTCAATACTTGACTTATAATAACTACTGTTATAGCTCAGACAACTAAAAACTCAATTTAAGCAATTTGACATGATGTTAT